>APFE030132698.1:9345-50598 GCA_000404065.3 Pinus taeda
GGCTTCTCAAGGCTATATGCAGACAGCATGACCAGCACAGTTTCATCAACATGCTCATTTGTAGTGAACCCCAGCACAGAGGTTAGCATATCCACCAGCAGCTTGCCCACCTCATTGAAATATGCATAAGAAAAAGGAGGTGGCCCAGAAGGTTGGCAATCTGCCTTCATGAATTTCCTGGCTATTGCAGCAATGTCTGAGCTAGAGAGCTTGGAGCTCTCATCTAGCAAGTACTTGATGGAGAAGGGGTATAGCAGCTGGGTCTTCTTGTAGTTCAGCATTTGGTTGATGGAATCTGGTGTTATGTAGAAAAGGATGCTCCCAGATGGAGACTTCACAGCTCTGAGCTTCTGGTCATAGTTTTCTGCACAAAAGTGAATGACTTCAGGAAAAATGTTCACAGAAGGCAGGAAGTAGGTGGGCAGATTGGATTCCCAGATGCCATACATGTCATTATTGTTCAGGTGACTGTTCCTTAGCTGGCAGAAGGTCTGTAAGTGCTTCCTCTCTGCCACAAAGTCCATAATGAGGAAATCATTGTCCACCAGTGGCATAGCTTCCAACTCTTTGCTAGGTGGATTCACAGGAACTACATCTAGAGCAGCTGGAGTGGCCATTGTCTGGTTTTAACTGGATGTCTTACTGGATTTTCAAGTTTGGTACAAATGCTGAGGAATGCTTGCTAATTTCTATTTGGCAGTGAGCAGCTTGACAGTGTAAGGAGGCTCTTGCAGGTTTTAATGAACTGTGGACCACTCTGTTTTGAAGAACGAGAGTGTGTTGAGCTAATTAGCTGGTTCCCAGGGAATTTCTTGTAACAGGAGTGAGGAGACTGCTTAGTTTGCTTTTTAACCGGTAGCTCGGCTTCTTCAATTGCTTTTATGGTGAATTTTACAGAGGGGCACGGGTTTCTTCCAGAGTTTTTGTCGCGCAGGGGTTTAACTAGCTTCTTCAGTAATTTTCAGTGGCCAATTTATCAATGGGGAGCTTTTAACAGAGTTCTTATACAGGAAATTAGGAGAACAAAGGAGAATTGTGGGTAGAGAAGGTCGCCTGCGGCAAATACCTGGTTTTTATGGCGTAGGAGGCGTTTGAACCGAACGAATTGCAGGTACTCGGGTTGACAATGAAGGCGGCAGCGACTTTGGCAGGTGCAATTTGTGTTTTGACCGTTGCACGTCGTTTTCGCATGCAGAGGAGCTCCGGAAACAATGAAAAACAATGACCAATAACGGTTAATTCTCGTCTTTTTATGCATTTTTGGCATATTGGCGCCTTTTTGGTGATGATGTCATGCTAACGTCATCATGGGCCCGGGTGCAGACGGGTGACATGGCAGCTCACATGGGTGCCTAGGTGGCAGTGACACGGTGGCAAGGTAGACAGGCGGACGGGTGACATGGATACGATGTGGAGGCATGGTGGTGGCAAAGGAGGGGTGACGTCACGTTGACGGGGGCGTGACATCAGCGTGGGAGGAGGCGGTAAGCGATTTCCCCAGAGGGCTTGAGGGCGGTAAATGGTATTGAGGGGGGGGGTAGCGAACATAGCGGGAGGCCGACGCGTGGCGGGGGTACGGCGGCAATACCACCAATCCCCAGGATGCAAAAGGTCGGGCGGTTCCCCTGTGAGAATGACCGCCCACCGTTCGATGGGCGGGGTCGACGATCATGCAGTGGGCAGCGAATATGATATGACGTCGCGTTAATGTAAAGGGGACCCGCCGAATAATTTAATCAATTCAATTAAATCGGGCACGGGGGTGGGTAGAAAACTTTAGGATTTGGGTTTTTACGGGTTAGGCGCCCATATTATAAAATGTTTTAATTTAAAAACTTTATAATAAAGTGGGTTTTGGGCGGAAAAAGGGGTAAATGGGTTTAATGAGGGTGGGGTTTAGGATTTTTGACATTTAGCCATAGTTTCTTGGAAAAAACCATAGTCTAGGGACAAAGGGGTTAATACCAACCCCAGATAGGTTAATGTTTCCCCAAGGAAGGGTTATATAGCTATAATGCTAGGGGGAGGGCATTTATAGATATTTTTTAGGAAATTTTCCATAGATTCTAATAGAATTAGGGAAGGGGGGTAATAGGGGAGCTAAAATAGTAGATTAGTGGTTAATATGGCTTTGTGAGGTGAATGAAGGGCTAAAGCTAAGTTCTAAGAGGTAAAACTTAACTTAGGAATTTGAGGATAAATGAAATGATGAGAAAGATTTTTTACACAAAAAATGTGGCTTCGTTTCATGTTTAAACTTCATGGTTTGACCCAGTAGCTTCCCATGAAGTGAAGTGGAACTAGACATTTGAGCAGATCTCAAGGTCCTTGGGGGTGTTAGTAAATGATGATTGGGGGAAAATGGGGAAATTAGACATGCTTCCAATGCTTGTCCTCCACTCTCTACTTTTGATTCCAATACCCTGAGTGGCATGATTCTTTGCACTTAATAAGCCAATTGGTGATGGCCCTCCATTTCTGCAACCTTGCACTACTTACCCATCCTAGTAATCCTAACATTTTTTCCTTGTTTTTGAAGTGGGTGCACTTGAATTAGCAGACCCTGATTTTCCTCTTTTTCTTTTGAGTACCCTCCTATCTAAAATGCACCCTTATTTCTTCCAAGGACCCAGATTAAGCAGTTGGGCACCTTCATTTCTCTACCTAGCTAGTCATCTGCCAAGCTTGAGCTGTTTAGACAGGGAACATTCTCTATTCTGCAGCAAGCAATTTAAACTTGGCATGGTCCGGTTTAGACTATTGGGCCATCCATCAAGTATGATTAGCAACAGTATTTGCAAAGCATGATACTGCCTAAAAGATAGTAGCGACATTTTGACTCGCCACTTTCCTGGTCTTTAGTTTGGGGTTCATTTTCACTTTTTTCTTGACCACTTGTTTTTCTTGCCTTTTGATCATTCTTTTAAGGCATACCCTCTTTTCATTTTTTAATTTTCATAGCATGTACACAAAATATGGAACCTTTGCAGCCTGCAATGATGAACATATTTAGCCCTTCCACTGTCAATCATGAAAGATGAAACCTATTGTTATAGGAACCTAACACACAACAAGGATGAACCATGGCGTATGTGTATGTATTATAGGGAGATGAAAAAGCTCACTATTAAAGATATATTTCCCATTCTTGTCATTGGTGAATTGTTGGATGAATTACATGGAGAACTTTACTTCACCAAATTGGATCTTCGTTCAGGATATCATCAAATTAGAATGAAGACTAAAGACACTTTAAAAACAACATTTGAAACTCATGAAACTCATTATGAATTTTTGGTCATGCCTTTTGGCCTTACTAATGCACCTTCCACATTTCAAGGTTTGCTGAATTCCATTTTCAAACCCTTCCTTATAAAATTTGTGTTAGTATTTTTTGATGATATAATAATCTACAACATGTCTTGGAAGGATCATGTTCAAAATGCTGACATGGTGCTCAAACTATTAGAGGAGAAACAATTATATGCAAAAACCTCCAAATGTTTCTTTGGAGTATAGGAGGTGGAATATTTGGGTTATATTGTATCTCATTAGGGTGTTAATGTAGACCCTAACAAAATTCAATCCATTAAGGAATGGAAAATCCCCACAACCCTAAAGCATCTTCAAGGATTTCTCAAGTTGACAAGGAATTATCACAATTTTGTTAAGAATTATGGGAGAAGATAAGCACCTCTAACAACATTATTGAAGAAAGATGCATTTTGTTGGACTCCAGAAGCAACTTATTAAAGAGGCAATGTCCCAAGCACTGATCTTAGCTACACCAGACTTCACAAAAACCTTTATTATGGAATGTTATGTCTCACGAAATGGAATTGGTGTTGTTTTAATGCAAGAAGGAAGACCCATTGCTTTTGAAAGTCGTCCAATCAAGGGAAAGTATTTACACAAGCCTATTTATGAGAAGAAAATGTTAGAAATAATACATGCACTAAAGCAATGGTGACCTTACCTAATGGGAAGACACTTCAAGGTAAAAATAAAATCATGATAGCCTTAAATAATTTTTGGAACAAACATTATCTTCAGAAGAGAAGAAAAAATGGGTCACAAAGATGTTGGATTATGACTTTGAAATCATCTACAAAAAAGGGAAGCAAAATCTTGTTACAGATGCACTCTCAAGAAAGGATGAGGAAGTGGAAGCATTTCTTTGTGCCATTCTATTATTCAACTCAATTGGATAAATGAACAAGGGATGAATGGAAGAATGATGAACATGTGTGGATACTCACTCAAAATTTGCAACAATATCCTAGTACATCTTATACATTTATTTGGAAAAATGATTCATTACGTTACAAAGATCACTTATATCTGAGTAAGAATTCACAACTCAAACAAAATATTCTTTTGGAATTGCACACCTATTCCTTAGGAGGTCACTCATGATTTTTTTTAAATTACCACAAGGTCAAGAAGGAATTTTTATGGGATGGCCTTAAATCTAATATTCAAAAGTATGTGGTTGAATGTTTGGTTTTCCAATAAAATAAATTTGAGACAATTAAGACAACGGTTCTGTTACAACCTTCAGTCATCCCATGTCAGTGTTGGAAGGAAGTCTCAATGGATTTTATCACACGTTTACCCAAGTTTGAAGGAAAGAGTGTCATCATGGTGGTAGTTGATAGCCTGAACAAGTATGCACATTTTTTTTGCATTATCTCATCCTTTTAAAGCTAGTACAATTACTATTGCATTTATGGAAACAATTCAAAATCGATATGGAAACCAAAAGATTATTGTAAGTGGCAGAGATCCCATTTTCACCAGAAATTTTTGGAGGGAATTATCTTCTTGTCTTGGTACTCATTTAGCTCATAAATCATATTATCACTTTAAATTTTATGGGAAGACTGAGATAGTGAATAAATGTTTGGAAGGATATCTTCATTGCTTTGTATATGATAAACAAACACAATGGGTGTTACACATCATTTTGTCACATTAGGAAAATGATCGTCCATTTGGATCTTTCGTTATACATCAAATTGTTCCAAAGCATCCCCTTACAAGGCTAGAACCCAAACAATCCCAAAGAGAATGAAACTCCTGGATCTCAAGGCTCAAAAACTTGCTTTTGGCTTCCCACGTAGTTCCCTAGTCCATTTATGCACATACGCAGAAGAGACCATTAGAATTTGTGCAAAAGTGTGCTCTGTCTGACACTATGGCCTGCACACATGACTTAACGCAAGTAAAAAATAAAAATTAAAGTCTAGAAGTTTTTTTAGTTGAATATATCCCAACTAATAGCTTCGAATGGATGCATCCTCAAGCCATATCCCTCCCATCATGGAGCTACTTCTCTCTCTTTTTCGAACCTCTATCCCACCATTTGTGGATCTAATCCCTTAGGAAGAGGATCCAAAACCTCCTTCTCTTGGCCTATTACTCAAACACAGACCAGAGGATTGGAGAGGACCATTGAAGGTACGCTTATGTTGCAGAAACAAAGCAAGGAGGCTTTTTCATCCAAGGAGATGGTCAGAGATTGTGAGAAGAGGCTTGAAACATAAGGGCTTTGAGGTTATAAGTTTGTTCTCACTTTTATTTAATAAAAGCAAGTGTTTTTTCCTAATCATATCTTTTTCTAATATAATTTTTGGGATTCCTTGATCACTCGCATAGGTTACGATTGGTTATTTATTAAATTTATGATATATGTTGAGTTAAGTATTTCATTTATCTTTCATTCAATATACTAGATGCTTTGATCCTTTGTGTGTTTATATGTATGTAGATTTCCTTTGAAACATCATGGAGAATATGCAAAAAGTGTTGGAACGATCTCTAAAGAATCAAGGAGAAGATAGTTTTTAAAGGCACTGAAAGGGACTTTGATAAAAATTTTAATAAACTGGTAAGTGATCCCTCACATATTACTTGTTTCAGTCAATCGTAAGTTAAGGAAAGGTAGCAGTCATTTTCTTGTTTGTTACTAGATTTCATTTTATATTTAGGGAGATCCATCTTGTCTGCAAGAGGGATTAGTCCTCCTAACAAATTGGTGACTCCATTGGGGATCGCCTCACTCTCCATCATTCTCTTTGAAAATCTAGGTTTTATGATTTATTTAACTTGTTTATTTTTATTTTTTTTATTTCCCGCGTGCGCACTTTATCTTTAGCCATAAAGCATATTCCTATGCACTTTTCCCTTTGCAATAGTGCATATGCGCACATACCTAGATTCTTTTTAAATTTCAGTTTTCTCTTCATCAAGTCCATACATTTTTGTTTCCTATTTAATTACACTTGTTTATGCCTTCATTAAGTCTTTGTCAGTCTCCGTGAGTGTTGTGAAAGAATTTTGTTGAAATTTTCTTGTTTTCGCAAATTAGTGTAAAAGCTTCATCTAGGGTGTGGTTGATCTATGGAAAGAAAGGTCAATGGATTTTGGTTTGTTGTCCTCCTATATTTCTTCTTTCGTATAGATCAGATCTTGCGTTTATTTTACTCTTCTGTGAAAGATTTTTTCGTGAATGAAAAGTGATGATTTACAAGAATGAGTATTGTTTATGAAAAGTGCTTCTTATGATGTATTTGAAATGAAAAGCCATTTTTCTTCTATTACTGAAGCGTCTCAGAATTATGCTCTTGATTCCATTGAATTCATAACATTCATTAGGAAAAAATCATTTTTAGTGTTGATTGGTTTCTTCATGTATTTTGGAATTTCTTCGAGTGATTGTATGTAAAAAAGGAAAGTTTCTTTATTTTCTGAGTTATTAGAAAAAATTGAAAATTTAAAAGTTAATTTCTGTATTTGGGTAATTTGCAATTGAAGATCTACATTTAGGAAAGTGGATATAGTGGGAATTTAAGAGTTTTTGCATTTCCATTAAAATTTTGAAAAGACTCTTTCTTACTTCAGTTAGAAATTCATTGAAAAGAAAATATTACAGTTTCATCTTCGATTGCATTAAGGTTTTTCGTCAAGTCATAACACCATGATCTTCATGTCCATGAACCTTTGAGTAAGTATTAACTCTTAAAAACAATGCTAATAAAATCAATCTAGAAATTTTTATTATTTTAGGGCTCTTTTTCACCTATATTAGATAAGGTTGTAGGGCTTTCGAATAGGGAAGTGAGTTAACTTTCCAAAGTTGCAAACAAACATTAGCATCTTGTGATAGGGAGTAAATCCATTCTTAGCAGTTTGGCTCTGGGAAGCTCTCCTTACAAAGGAGTTAAGCATGATATCAAGTCGTAACTAGTGGATTCATCGACCCAATTCATTGGTTATGGTAGAGTAATTTACACGTATTAAAAAATGTGTCAAAAGGTACTTGGAAGTGACTTGGAAGTAAACCTCAATTAACCATGTTGAGGAACTTTCAAGGGGATTGAGCTTTGTTACTCTGCCCTTGCATGTACGTCTCATCTACGACTGTCCCCCTAGGTTAAATTGTTTTACATGGTAACCTTAGAGACCATAATCTTAGGGCTATTACCCGAGGTGACGGCGAAGGGGAATTCTCTGTTGTACTTGTAATAGATGTTGGCTAGACTCACTTGGACCTTTTTGGAGTGTATTCTTCATTCGATATGGCATAAATGAATATTACTTGCACCATATCATGTACATTAGGAATGTTTTCAGCGTAATTGGTTCCACCCACTCTATCTTTAGCCACTTTTCAAATTGATCTCTACGACATTAGGTTTCATCACCAACTAGTGATTTTGCTGGGAAAAGCTTATTTGCATGGTTTGATTCCTCAGATTTACTAGCGCATGTTATTTGCTTGATTTTAATTTTTAGAGACCTTAGGACTGGATTGTGAATATTATTTTGTTTCTTTATAAAATTTCATCGTCATTGATTCATGATCCAGGTGGCTCCAGAGACACACACAGGACAAAGAGGGTTTATGGAAGCTCAAAAATCAAAGTGATCGGAATGATTTCAAACTAGGACCAGAGCGAAGATCTCATCATCCGGATCGCAATGATGTGAACGATTCATCAAACTAAGTCTATATGTGAAAGTTAGAAGCAGTAAAAGATAAGTTGACTTTTTGCTGACTGGGCAAGCTTAAGGAGGCCACAATTTGGACCAAATCCAGCCACCAGATTCCGGCCAACCTGGGCTATATTCCAAGAAAATTTACGGCCTGATTAGTTTGTCTTCTTCAACCTAAAATCCAAATATTTAAAAATGGCCTTGTATTATTAAAAAATAAAAAATAAAATAATAGATGTGGTGGCGGGCCACCACCCCCGCCACCCCAATACCATATAAACAAAAATAAATAATTGGAAGGATCAACATCCATGACCCTACTAGTCCAACCGCACTCGTTACACAACGATAAACAAATATATATGGGGTGGGCACGGGCCACCTCCGGTGGACCCGGCCCACACCCCCCAACCTTTAACCAAGTGCCATGTATGGAGTGCGAGGCCGGCGGGGATCGAACCCGTCCGGCCCACGTTGGTCGGCCCCCACCAAGGGGCCTCATGTCATTACCACCACTGTATGGCGTACCACAAAAACACAATTAAATGTGCCCCAAGTTTGAACGCCAACTGCGTGTCGTTTCAAATACACTTAATCCTATTACAAGTTGGTAGGGAGTTATGGGGCAGGCTGCCCAATGTGGACCTGACCCCCCCCCCCCAAATTATTTATGTTCAAACATTAAAACTAATATGTGTTTAAAAAGGGAGGGGCGGGGTTTGACCACCCGACCCCTCCTCAACCATTTACCAGTTTTACCAACACACCAAATCGAATCATTGGAATATCCGCCCGGAGAAAAATTATATAAACATTCATTTCACTAGTGTGCACAGGCAGATGGAGGAACCAGGAGTGGGCACAAAAAATGAGTCAGAGTCATTTTTTTATTAATTTTTATGCAAGAGGAACCATGAGTGAGCAAAATTTCCAGGAGGGTGAAATTTTCGCAGTGTCCAAATTGGACAAACTTTATTACACCTCTCGGCAACACGAACCCGATGGCGTGGTCAGTTTCCTGATCTGAATAGATTATTTGCAAAGGACCCAGGGAATGGAATTTTTGAGGAATCTAAAAGATTCCTTAAGCCCCAGGTTTTGATTTTCTCAGAATTCAGAAATTTGACAGTCGACTTTGCACTATTTGATGCCACAAATCTGATGGTGTGTTTAGATTTTCCATTCTCTCATTCTATTTTTTGGCCACTTTTCTAAGTGGAGTGCAGGGGTGAACATTCATGTGCGAACAGTCATCCCCATGAGATTCAACACTACGGGATCAATGGCATGGACAGCTTCAGTAGTTTGACATCCGCTTCTTCATATGGCCCCTGGATGTGAGGTATATGCAGTGTGTTCATGTACTTCTTTTGCTATGCATTATGCTGCACAGATCCCTGCTTGATGTTTGATGTGGGATCTTGTTTTCATACTTGCTTCATGATTGATGCTTGATGTGATGCGAAATCATCTGTGTGATGTACTTGTTGTCATGATTCGTCATGTTGTGTTTTGAGATCCCTTTGTTGTATGTTGATGGGATAATCATGTTGTCATCATGCATATTTGCACTAAGATCCCTTTTATGCCATGTTGGCAGGATGCTTATGATCATCATGCATGAGTTTATGTCATACTAATAGGAGTCATGTTTGACTGAGAGTTCTGGTAGTGGAACATCTCTTGGAGCCACTCCTGCATGAGGGTTTTTTCCTTGTATGATAGCGACATCACCTCTTATGTACATCATCATTATTGACAACACTTAATGCAGCAGCCTACACCATCTTGACACCGGGGCTAGGAGGCGTAGTCCCTCCTGGACGAACTCCATTACCAGCTCTCTTGATACTTCTATGTTTACCAGCTCTCTGGAGTCACTACTGTATGGTGTTCCTTCGGTTCCTCTTGGATACCAGTCACTTACTAGGACTTTTTTAGGAGCTATTCCTTCCCCTCAATTTTCTACTTGGTCATATGATTTATCTACATCTACTTTTCAGAGAATTAAATCCATTCCTAACCTTTGGCATCATACCAATATTTCCACATGGTATTCGATAATTTAGGTAATCCTCAAGTAAGCCCAACTGGTGTTTATTACCCGCCTGGGGGGAGCCACCTTATCCTCCACCTCAAGGAAAAATTGTTGTCGAACCTTATCCTATGATTGCAAGACAAACTTTTATTGGAACTTATGGTTAGATATCTCAGCCCATTTTGGGTCAACCAATTATGGCTCAACCCTTGATTAGTACTCATTACCGTGGGATGAATATTATTTGGAACCCAAATTTTTCTCAACAACTTGTTCCAGTAGCTCCACAACTGTTAGTTTATCAACCTGTTCATCGTACTCGACAATCTATTCCTCAAATACCTATTCCAAGTATTGTTGTACCTATCCAACAACCTATCTAGGGAATTCTGCAAACACCTATCCAACAGCCTGTAAAAGGAATTTTGCAAACACCTATTCAGCAACCAACTCAACAACCTATTCAACAACTAGCTCAACAACATGTTCAAAGTGGACCTCAAACACCTGTTCAAACACTTGTTTAGCAACTGGTTTCGATTTCACCTCATAAACCTATCATGGGAGTATCACAACCTACTCTTTAAGTTACCCCTCAAATACCTATTCCACAAACTGCATAGGCCATCCCTTAGGCATATTCTTATCAAACTGGTCCTATTGTCTAGTCTACAACACAGATTCATATCGGATAACCTAGTATAGGAACAATGCACCCATCTTTTCAAGCTCAAGCTTTTTAAGTTCCACCTTTTCAAGGTCAAGCTTTTTAAGTTCCACCTTTTCAAGGTCAAGCTTTTTAAGTTCCACCTTTTCAAGGTCAGGCTTTTCAAAGTCCACCTTTCCAAAGTCAAGATTTCCAAAGCCAGTATTTTCAAGGTCAATTTGTCCAAATTCAAATTGTTCAAAGTCAATTTGTTCAAGTTCAACTTTGCAAGCTCAACCTGTACAAGGGAAATATTACTTGGGCAAAATGGGTCAAATTCCATCTTTCCAGAGTCAACCATACCTTGGTAATAATTATCAAGTTCTTGTTCAACTACAACCTAGTATGATTCATCCTAGTCACTCTGGAGGAGTGCATATTCCAATTGCATGAGCTATTCTAAGATATCTTGGGTATCCTCCTCCAGGAGTTGGATTTGGAAACGAAAAAAGGTATTTTTGATCTTCCTACCGTTGATTCCTTTGAAACCTTTGTGAAAAGATTCCAAATCCTACAATATGTGGCTAATGATATCACAAAAGAAATAAAAAAGGTTATAGGGCTGCGGCTGAGAAGAAACCAATGGATACTAAATTTCCAGGCTTCGCAATAAAAAAATATTGGTGTTATTCTGGGGTTAGATGACGATTTGGTAAAAGTGTTTCCTTTACCAAATATGAAGGTAAAAGTGTATTTTAAAACTTTGGATGATTATTGGAGAAAGGAGTCACTGAGCAAATGATTAAAGTTTTGAAAACCTTAAATTATTATCAGATTATCGGGGTTGTTGATTTTTCTCTTATTGTGTTCTCCTCAGAAAAAATGTTAGATCTAGAAGAAATCAATATGGCAGAGAGAGTCCAAAGACTTCTGTTATCTTTATAAACCGGTTACTAAGCCTCGCAGATATGTTTTTCCTTTAGCACCATCTGAAGAATCATCCTCATCTAATTCTGTTGAATCACCTACAATGGATGACATAGAAAAAGAACCTCAACTCTCTCCTACTGATATGTACATACCAGAGTCTAAACCCTTTTTACCTTCTGTAAATAAGATGTACCATATGTCGCATACTAGATATCAGCCTGTAGATGAGTGGCAATTTGCAAATCACCATTTTGTGAAAGGGGGAAAGTGGCCTCCTAAGACTAAATTCTGTACAACATCTTCTTATTCTAAACAACTAGCCACAAGAGCTGATTGTGCTCCTTTGATTGAACTTAATGCCCAAAATCCTAATGACCTAGATCAAACCTATCAGATTGGAAATTACTTAACCACATGGTGTTCCCATGCTGAAGAAGTATTGGATGATTTAGGAAGTCAAAGTGAGTTGATATTGGCTAATCTTAAATTTCTTTATGATGAGCAACAAGCAGACAGATAGAAAAAGGAAGCCAAATATCAGAAAAAGAAGAGAATCCAGAGCACCTACTTTCTCGAGAACAATGCAAGTTCCAAAATTTGAAGAGTCAGAAATAGAATCCAATGAAAGTGAAGAAGGGTCAAGTTATAAAGTAGAAAATAAAATAGATCCAGCCAAAGTAATTAAATTACCAAAGTCAAAAAAATGAATTGGATACTCTAGAAAATGTTGCTACTAAATTCCCTTCATTTATCAGACCTTCACTTCAAAAGGCTAATGGTTTTAGAGAAGCACCTAAGTATCCAAGGATTAAGGAAGATTTATTTGCAGCAAATATGTCTGGATATATTCTTGACTTAGATAAATCTACTAATCCTCCAGAATCCATAAGAATTTGGATTGGTGCACTCTACCAGATGCAATTTGTCTCAAAGGTAGATAATTTTTCTATCTTTCTCTTAGCTGAAAAAAGAATGGCCAGTATTGTTCATGACTGGTGGATGGGGCCATCAGAAGAGGAACGACTAAATGTAGCTATGAATGGTTTGGCTACTTTAGAAGTTTTATTGCTTACAAATTTTGTGCCGGAACCGATAGATGAAAAGAAACAAATAATTACTGATCTGACCAGAATGGGACTAAAAGATTTTAAACTATTAGATCCATTTGGCAGTGAGTACATGGCAAAAATCTATAAAGCCAATCTAGCAAATGATTCTCTTCAGAAAGTTTCTTTTCTATCTAAATTACCTGGAAATTTGGGCGATATGATTCTGAAGGATATTGAAGTCCAAGGTAAGGTAATAGATCAGATCTATTGGATAGATATTCTGTTTAGATGCCAAGAAAAATTTAAATATCTATGTTGGCAAAAGAAAACCCAGGATGTCTCTCCTGGTCTAGATGTTTGTCGGTCTGTTCTACCATGGACACCCTTCAAGAAAAGAAAATCCAAAAGATATGGTATGTTTAGACCAAAACATGTTGTTAATCCCAAGAACCATTCAGAAAATTCAAGTATTTGAAAAAGAGAAGGAATCCTAGAAGAGATAATGCTTGTTTTATCTGTAAACAAGGGGGTCATTTTGCAAAGAAATGTCCAAAGAGTTCATCAAATAAGTTAAAAGCTTGTATTGAGATGGAAAAAATTGTAGATAATTGGTCTATTGTAGATAATTGGTCTGTTGTAGATTCTCCAGACGAAGTGTCAGATGTATATATTTTGACTGATGCTTCTGAGTCTGATATTGATTTCAGTCCTGAGTTGACTCAAAAAATGAACATTTGTGAAGATTGTTCAGAAATTGAACGAGAAGATGAACTACATTACAGTGATGAATATAGTTTTGAAGATGACACTGAAGAAACATATGTCAGTTCCTCAGAGGAAATTGTTTCAGTCCATGATGATAACCAAGGCACTCAGAATTCTATTTCCGTTTTAAATACTCTGCCTCCACAACCCATTATGAATTCTTTTTGCCCATATCCCAAGACTATTGCTTCGTCATCCTCGTCCTGGTCAAAAAAGCCTGATATTCCAGAAGAAGAAAGTATATTCTTGAAAAATATTGTGAAATCCAATAATCTCCTGTATATTCCCGTTGAAGTTCAAGTACGAGGAGAATGGATTGTTGTTGATGCTTTCATTGATACTGGTGGATCCAATAATTTGGCTAGACCTTCCCTATTCAAAGGTTTATGGAAACCATTGTAAAACATTCTTGTTTCTGAAACCATTGGTGGTTCTGTTAACCTCACACATTATGTTGATAATATCTCAATGAAAATAGGGGGAAGTATTGTTAAATTGTCCACAATACAACTCTATGATAATTCTGCAAGTCTATTTCTTGGTATGCCTTTTATTAATTGTCTTGCATGTTACTATAAGTGAAGACAAGATTATTTGTAATATAAATAAAAAAGCTATTGCAGTGCCAAGACTGACTATGGCAAATTCAGAGGCAAGAAGAAATAATAGTCAGAAAAAGGTAGGGATAAAGAAATCTCAGAAGACATCTCATGACTGGCAAGAAGTGTTGCAGATATATGAATAGAATAGTCAGCCAAAGCAGAAAGCATTTAGAGATCCTAATTGGTCAGAAGATCAATTAAAAATATATGATGATTTGATAAAATGATGTTCAGAGAATCCCAAAGAATTTTGGGATATTTAAAGCCCTAAACATGATATTATCACATTGCATGATAATGGAGTTACTAGTAAACTGATACCCTGTACTCCAGCAGACGAAAAAGAAATCAGAATACAAATTGAAGAATTGTTGCATCTTCAATTAATTGAGCCAAGCTATTCTCATTATTCATGTTCTGCTTTTCTAGTCCGCAACCATCCAAAGATTGTTAGAGGAAAAGATCGCATGGTGATCAATTATAAACCTCTGAACACTCTCACCAAAAGCTTTCAGTGTCTTATGCCACGGCAAGAAACAATAATGCAGAAGATTCAAAATAGTAAGATCTTCAGCAAATTTGATATGAAGTCTGGGTATTATCAGATCTAGATTAATCTAGAAGATTGCCATAAAACTGCTTTTACTTGTCCTGTCGGTTTCTATCAGTGGCGTGTTGTTCCATTTGGTCTTAAGAATGCTCCTACGTTCTTCCAGCGAAGGATGGATAATATTTTTAACAAATATGATTTCATTGTGGTATATATAGATGATATTCTTGTTCATAGTTCTGATTTAGAATCTCATTTGAAGCATTTGTGAATTTTCTTTGAAGAAGCAAAGAAGCATGGTCTGGTTCTATCTGAAAGAAAGATGCTCCTGTTTCAAGATAATATTGATTTTATAGGCATCCATATAGCACATGGTAAGATACAGATGCAACCGCATGTTTTATCCAAATTGTGTGATTTCCCAGATCAATTGTCAGATACCAAGATGATTCAGCGATTTTTAGGTATACTAAATTATGTACATAAGTATATTCCAAATCTCTCAGAAAAAACTACACCAATTCGGGCACATCTACATTCTGGTTGGTCGATTGAAGAAACCAAAGTTGTCCAAGATCTTAAGAAAGAATGCCAGCATCTTCCTGCACTTAAGCCGCCTGGAAATGGTTTTATAATTTTGCAAACTGATGCTTCTGACAATTTTTGGGCCGCTGTTCTTTTCGAACGAAGAGGAGAAGGCAAGAAACAAGAAGAAATTTTATGTGGTTATGCATCAGGTGAATTTTTATCTCATCAGGAAAATTACTTTCCAGCGGAAAAAGAAACTTTGGCTATTTTCAATGGTATTCAGAAGTTCGAGATTTATTTAGCACCTGTAAAATTCTTGATTCGAACTGATTCAATGAATTTTAAATATTTTCTAAATGCCAAGATTTCTAAGAAGTTAGCAACAGGACGTCTTCTAGCTTGGAAAATGTGGTTCTAGATGTATGATTTTGAGGTTGAATGGGTACCTGGAAATTCTAATGTACTAGCAGATGCTCTCACCAGAGAGATGAATAAAGCTCATAGAGTGGAAACGAAAAAAGGTATTTTTGATCTTCCTACCGCTGATTCCTTTGAAACATTTATGAAAAGATTCCAAATCCTACAATATATGGCTAATGATATCACATAAGAAATAAAAAAGGTTATAGGGCTGCGGTTGAGAAGAAACCAATGGATATAGAATTGCCAGGCTTGGAAATCAAAAAATATTGGTGTTATTCTGAGGTTAGATGACAATTTGGTAAAAATGTTTCCTTTACCAAATATGAAGGTAAAAGTGTATTTTAAAACTTTGGATGATTATTTGAGAAAGGAGTACACTGAGAAAATGATTAAAGTTTTGAAAACCTTAAATTATTATCAGATTATCGGGGTTGTTGATTTTTCTCTTATTGTGTTGTCCTCAGCAAAAATGTTAGATCTAGAAGAAATCAATATGACAGAGAGAGTCCAAAGATTTCTGTTATCTTTATCAATCCCTGATATGTTTGAAGAGCTTTAAGTTGGTTTTTTACAAAGTAGTGATGAAAATTATGCAGGGACACACTCTTTTCCACAGTATGAATTGTTTGCGCCGCTTGCAGATTGGGAGATTAAGAATGGGAAATGTCAGAAGGAACCACTTATTCAGGCTTCTCAGTGTGTTGAAAGAACGTTGCAGTATTTGTGTACTTTCTCGACACCATGGGACTATCATAGTCTTTAATTCAGAAAACCAGTAGATCCAAATCCTTTTGCTCAAGTATTTGGTTCTGATACATGTGACTCCCCTCAGATAACAAACAATCCAGATGAAATCAAGAAAATTACAGCCTAGCTTAAAGAATTCACTAATCTAAAGTTACCGGAAAAATTATCCATGCTCAGAACTTTAGATAGACTACAAGGGAAAAAGGCAGTGTTTAGAATGTGGATAAATCAAAAGGCTCTCATTACTATTAGCATCATGACTAGAAATTGGAGTGAAGATATAGGTTTTCTGATAAATCTGCTACTTTCAACAAAAATATGTTCATCAGTGGTGTTTGAAATGGGTTGGCAACGTCAAGAAGAAATCAATCAGATATGTAAATTATGGGTTCAATATAGCATCAAGAGATCAGTGAGCATGTTTCAGATTTTCAAGTGGGAACTTTTAGATGGTGTAGAGCTGTTAGTATAGACCATGTCTGACTTTAGAAAAAACAAGAATGATCAATTTCTTGGAATAGAAATTGATCCTTTTGCCTACATCAATAGATGGACTAAGAAAGATAATGAGTATCTGTTCCCCCAAAAGAATCTTCATGTGACAATGGATACGATAAAGTTTGATACTGGACAAACTTCACGTGCTCCACTAGAAAAAGAATCTGCCAGCTCTAAAGGAAAAGAAAAAGTAGACGAAGAAAGAGAGACAATCTTCATCAACACTTATCAAGATGCTCAAGTATACAATGACCCCACATGGGAAGAAGAAAATTTAAGGACAATCAAACAACAGTATGCCTCTCATGATTCATCCGAATTTGATCCCGGTTCTGATATGGAAAGTGACCGAAATCCTATCGGACCTTGGTAGTGCGTTTTCTTTTGATAGTGCGTTTGCTTTTGATAGTGCGGTAGTCTATTATTGTACTCGAGAATATTGAGTAGACATCGTTCAACCTCAAAATCATACATCTGGAACCACATTTGCCAAGCTAGAAGACGTCCTCTTGCTAACTGCTTAGAAATCTTGGCATTTAGAAAATATTTAAAATTCATTGAATCAGTTCGAATCAAGAATTTTACAGGTGCTAAATAAATCTCGAACTTCTGAATACCATTGAAAATAGCCAAAGTTTCTTTTTCCGCTGGAAAGTAATTTTTCTGATGAGATAAAAATTCACCTGATGCATAACCACATAAAATTTCTTCTTGTTTCTTACCTTCTCCTCTTCGTTCGAAAAGAACAGTGTCCCAAAAATTGTCAGAAGCATCAGTTTGCAAAATTAGAAAACCATTTCCAAGTGGCTTAAGTGCAGGAAGATGCTGACATTCTTTCTTAAGATCTTGGATAGCTTTGGTTGCTTGAATTGACCAACCAGAATGTAGATGTGCCCGAATTGGTGCAGTTTTTCTGAGAGATTTGGAATATACTTATGTACATAATTTAGTATACCTAAAAATCGTTGAATCATCTTGTTATCTGACAATTGATCTGGAAAATCACACAATTTGGATAAAACACGTGGTTGCATCTGTATCTTACCATGTGCTATATGGATGCCTAGAAAATCAATATTATCTTGAAACAGGAGCATCTTTCTTTCAGATAAAACCAGACCATGCTTCTTTGCTAATTCAAAGAAAATTCACAAATGCTTCAAATGAGATTCTAAATCATAACTATGAACAAGAATATCATCTATATATACCACAATGAAATCAGATTTGTTAAAAATATGATCCATCCTTCGCTGGAAGAATGCAGGATCATTCTTAAGACCAAATGGAACAACACGCCACTGATAGAAACCGGCAGGACAAGTAAAAGAAGTTTTATGGCGATCTTCTGGATTAATCTGGATCTGATAATACCTAGACTTCATATCAAATTTGCTAAAGATCTTACTATTTTGAATCTTGTGCGCTATTGTTTCTTTCCATGGCATAGGATACTGAAAGCTTTTGGTGATAGCATTCAGAGGTTTATAATTGATCACCATGCGATATTTTCCTCTAACAATCTCTGAATGGTTGCGGACTAGAAAAGAAAAACACGAATAATGAGAATAGCTTGGTTCAATTAATTGAAGACGCAACAATTCTTCAATTTGTATTCTGATTTCTTTTTCATCTGCTGGAGTACAGGGTATCAGTTTACCAGTAACTCCATTATCATGCAATGTGATAATATCCTGTTTAGGGCTTTCAATATCCCAAAATTCTTTGGGATTCTCTGAACAACATTTTATTAAATCATCATAAATTTTTAATTGATCTTCTGACCAATTAGGATCTCTAAATGCTTTCTACTTTGGCTAACTATTCTGTTCATATATCTGCAACACTTCTTGTCAGTCATGAGATGTCTTCTGAGATTTCTTTATCCCTACCTTTTTCTGACTATTATTTCTTCTTGCCTCTGAATTTTCCATAGTCAGTCTTGGCACTGCAATAGCTTTTTTCTTTATATTACAAATAATCTTGTCTTCACTTATAGTAACAGGCAAGACAGAATTAATAAAAGGCATACCAAGAAATAGACTTGCAGAATTATCATAGTGTTTTATTGCAGACAATTTAACAATACTGCCCCCTATTTTCATTGAGATATTATCAACATAATGTGTGAGGTTAACAAAACCACCAATGGTTTTAGAAACAAGAATGTTTTGCAATGGTTTCCATAAACCTTTGAATAGGGAAGGTCTAGCCAAATTATTGGATCCACCACTATCAATGAAAGCATCAACAGCAATCCATTCTCCTCGTACTTGAACTTCAACGGGAATATACAGGAGATTATTCGATTTGACAATCTTTTTCAAGAATATGCTTTCTTCTTCCGAAATATCAGGCTTTTTTGACCAAGATGAGGATGACGAAGCAACAGCCTTGGGATATGGGCAAAAAGAATTCATAATGGGTTGTGGAGGCAGAGTATTTAAAATGGAAATAGAATTCTGAGTGCCTTGGTTATCATCATGGACTGAAACAGTTTCCTCTGAGGAACTGACGTATGTTTCTTCAGTCTCATCTTCAAAACTATATTCATCACTGTAATGTAGTTCATCTTCTAGTTCAATTTCTGAACAATCTTCACAAATGTTCATTTTTTGAGTCAACTCAGGACTGAAATCAGTATCAGACTCAGAAGAATCAGTCAAAATATATACATCTGACACTTCGTCTTGAGAATCTACAATAGACCAATTATCCACAAATTCTTCCATCTCTATACAAGCTTTTAACTTATTTGATGAACTCTTTGGACATTTCTTTGCAAAATGACCCTCTTGTTTACAGATAAAACAAGCATTATCTCTTCTAGGATTCCTTCTCTTTTTCAAATACTTGAATTTTCTGAATGGCTTCCTGGGATTAGCAACACGTTTTGGTCTAAACTTACCATATCTTCTGGATTTTCTTTTCTTGAAGGGTGTCCATGGTAGAACAGATCGACAAACATCTAGACCAGGAGAGACATCTTGGGTTTTCTTTTGCCAACATAGATATTTAACTTTTTCTTGGCATCTAAACAGAAGATCTATCCAATAGATCTGATCTATTACCTTACTTTGGACTTCAATATCCTTCAGAATCATATCGCCCAAATTTCCAGGTAATTTAGATAGAAAAGAAACTTTCTAAACAGAATCATTTGCTAGATTGGCTTTATATATTTTTGCCATGTACTCACTGCCAAAAGAATCTAATAGTTTAAAATCTTTTAGTTCCATTCTGGTCAGATCAGTAATTATTTGTTTCTTTTCATCTATCGGGTCCGGCACAAACTATGTAAGCAATAAAACTTCTAAAGTAGCCAAACCATTCATAGCTACATTTAGTCGTCCTCTTTTGATGGCCCCATTCACCAGTCATGAACAATACCAGCCATTCTTTTTTTAACTAAGAGAAAGATAGAAAAATTATCTACCTTTGAGACAACTTGCATCTGGTAGAGTGCACCAATCCAAATTCTTATGGATTCTGGAGGATTAGTAGATTTATCTAAGTCAAGAATATATCCAGACATATTTGTTGCAAATAAATCTTCCTCAATCCTTGGATACTTAGGTGCTTCTCTAAAAACATTAGCCTTTTGAAGTGAAGGTCTGATAAATGAAGGGAATTTAGTAGCAACATTTTCTAGAGTAGCCAATTCATTTTTTTGACTTTGGTAATTTAATTACTTTGGCTGGCTCTATTTTATTTTCTACTTTATAACTTGACCCTTATTCACTTTCATTGGATTCTATTTCTGACTCTTCAAATTTTGGAACTTGCATTGTTCTCGAGAAAGTAGGTGCTCTGGATTCTCTTCTTTTTCTTTCTTTCTTTTTCTGATATTTGGCTTCTTCTTTTTTTCTGTCTGCTTGTTGCTCATCATAAAGCAATTTAAGATTAGCCAATATCAACTCACTTTGACTTCCTAAATCATCCAATACTTCTTCAGCATGCGAACACCATGTGGTTAAGTAATTTCCAATCTGATAGGTCTGATCTAGGTCATTAGGATTTTGGGAATTAAGTTCAATCAAAGGAGCACAATCAGCTCTTGTGGCTGGTTGTTTAGAAGAAGAAGATGTTGTACAGAATTTAGTCTTAGGAGGCCACTTTCCCCCTTTCACAAAATGGTGATTTGCAAATTGCCACTCATCTACAGGCTGATATCTAGTATGCGACATACGGTACATCTTATTTACAGAAGGTAAAGAGGGTTTAGACTCTGGTATGTACAGATTAGTAGGAGAGAGTTGAGGTTCTTTTTCTATGTCATCCATTGTAGGTGGTTCAACAGAATTAGATGAGGATGCTTCTTCAGATGGTGCTAAAGGAAAAACATATCTGCAAGGCTTTAACCCATAGTATTATTAAACTCTATAATAAGACCCTAACTGATAGTTACCATTCATTACAACCCTATATTTACTAGATTTTTCCCAGTTAACAAATGATCCTATCTATTATTATCCCTTTTGGTTGACGATTCATACCAAGTGACTGAGTGATATACCAAATTTTGAAGGCAAATCAGGAGAGTACCAATCAAATCGCATTATAGCATATAATATTTGGTGTTTATTGATTTCACTAATCGATGATTCTATCAAACTTTACCTTTTCCAATGAAATTTAACTGATTCTTCAGCCAAATGGTACATTGATTTACTTGGTGCTTCTTTCCATAATTTCAATTCTTTAGCAACCACATTTTTGACACATTTCCATCTACCAAATCAATACGACACTAGTACTGGATTGCCAACTTCTCTAAAACAATCAAAATCGATTTAAAATTTCTAATCATATACATGAATGGAGACGTAGGTGTTTATTAATCAATTTTTTTATTCCAAATCAAATTTTAGTTGAATGTTTTACAAAATCATTGCTTTCGAATACGTTGCTAAGGGAGGTGTTATAACATAAGAGTAGGTAATTTCTCATGGTTAGCATTTAGACTTATTCTATACCCAATCTGGCACCTTGTACAAAAATATCCTAAACCTACCTCGCCCAACAATTTTAAATGATCAACCAGATTGAACTCCTACAGGATCTAACATCATTGATGGTGTAATTGGTTATGTCAGCCATCATTCTAAAGGTAAAAAGAAGAATTCTAAAAGCCCTCATACTTTGGAACTACATGATTCATCTAGTGAAATCCTTTCTCTGGAAACTATTTCCGAAAGTAATGTAGTAGAAACATCTACTAGCAAGAATCAACCATCTAGGGGTAAAAAGAAGGGGAAAGGTAAAGAAAAAAAAGCTTAAAGTACTTGGGAAACTTATCTACAACGATTGCAATTGATATTTCAATAAAAACAGGAATTATTAAGAAAATTCATATAGGTGCTTCATGCTCACTTGAAGAAATTCAAACATACAAAGCCCTATTTCAATAATTTCATGACATTTTTGCTTGGTCCTATGAGGAAATGCTAGGAATTGACCCAAGTATTGTTTTTCGCAAAATTAATACTTACCCAGATGAAAAACCTATCAGAAAAAGATTACATCCAATGCATCCATGAAAGTTGTTGCTATTAAAACTAAGGTTCAGGTTCTATCTGTCTGGTTCCCTTGACTGATTGGGTTTCCAATAATGTTCCTGCCAACAAAAAGCAAGGGACCATCACAATATGTGTATATTATAGGGATATTAACAAGGCTTGTCCCAAAGACAAATACCCTACCCCTTATATTGATTAAATCATTGACAATTGTGCCAGTAACAAAATATTTTCATTCATGGAAAAAAAAAATGTTTACAACCAAAACATTATACTCATAGCTGATTAACATAAGACCATCTTTATCTGTCCATGGGGGACTTTTTCTTATAGAAAACTCCCATTCGGATTAAATAATTTCAGTGCAACCTTCTAATGGGATATGTCTTACACATTTCACGATATCAAGCTGTAACACCACCTCCCAGGTCTACCCAAAGCAACCATACCAACTGGGGTAAACATGAGGAGATATTCTACTACAACCTGATTCAATCTCCTATGTAGTGGAATTGACAGAACATCACATACATTCATCCACCATCATCAATAGAACCCTCATGAGACAAGTCAGCCACTCAAACAACCTGTCCCTGGGTCCCACTACTATTCTCTAGCTCTTAGGCCATAGTCGCTCTCATGTTATAGTCAAGGGAGCATCCAAAAACCTAAATTCACTCTCACAGGCCTACCTGCCATCGAATGTGGACCAAAATTTATAGTTCTGTGTCACTGACCCTGGGATTTAAGCCACTTTTCTAGCCAAGAATCTTGGCCTCTACCCAGAATCCTAGCCCCTACCCAAAATCCTCGCCTCTACTGAGAATCTTTGCCTCTACCCAGAACTTGTTGTAACTTCCATAATTCATTAAAAACATAATAACAATGTTGATCAATCAAAAATCACCCTCAGGACTAACCCTAAGCATCCCTGTTATAGACATATTTGGGCACTGCAACCCCAATCATGTATGTCCATAAACTAAGGGCTTCTGAGTCCCTAAAAGTGTTGTTTCATACCCTAAAGGAACAAGGTCAATTGATTACATCATCTCCCAGAATTTCTCCACAGAAAACTGCTCAGAACTGGTCAAAATTGGACCATACAGATTGCTCAGTGCTAAGGGTGCAATGCATCTCACCTGCTCAGTACAAAAAGTGCGATGCATACTATAAATCCCTTCTGTAGGGTGTGATGGGCAAGAGTAGAAAAATTGCAGAGACAGTTTGCAAGGTGGATGATCATGGAATCTTCCAGAAACTTTTCCTATGACACTTGCCTCTCTGAATTCAACCAGGGATGAGTAAGAGATCATCAATCTCCAAGTGGAATCAAGAACTATCAGAGAGAAGACGCTAATCAAAATCCCAGAAGCTGACTCACCCCCCTGCAATCATCTATATATGGATTCCTCATCCCAGAGATCCAAAGGCTGGAATCCTGTATCTTGTAAGGAAGTGTTATTGGTTTCCTGGTGAACATCATAGTGTTGGGTGATCTAAGCTTTTCATGAGGTGAAGAAGGGCTTTCATGCTAAGAGGATGACGCTGGGTCAGATCAATGGGTTGTAATCCTCTCTTCTAATCTTTTAATCAATAAAGTTATTCAAGTTTTCCTCCACATTCTTGTATGTCTGATAATATATGCATTTGTGTGGTCAATATATATCTGGTCCTATATTGTTTATGATTGTAGATCTCTACACTTTGAAGGTATTATGTTGCTTTGACTTTATAGGTACTCTTTGAAGCGGAATGGTCAAGGAAAGAGCAGCAAAGATCTGTCAGAGAGGAGAAGGAACAAGAAAGGAACCGAGTGAAAGATTGAGGTTGGTATTCTTTGCTCCTCTCCTATCTACTTCTCGTAAAGGAAAATGAAAGTAACTTTAATCTATTTGTTTCTAAGATAGCTACCCATCTTAGTGGGATCAGCAGCTCTACATAGACACTAGATTTCCAGATAACAAAATGGCGACTCCACTGGGGACAAATAGCTTGTTTGCTTGTCTATATTTGTTTGCTTTATAAACTTACAAATGGAGCCTCAAGTCAAGCCAGCTAGCCTTCAAACTGTATTTGTTATGTAAGTGCAAAGTGGATCAATGCTGCTTCAGTCTATCTTGGGGGTTTTTTTATAAACTAAACAATTGATTTTCAAACATCCTAATTTCCCTGGTGGTGGCTCAAGTAGCCTCATTAGATCAACCCATGTGATTTGCATTTACTAACTATCATTAGCTCGACCTAAACTCTTGAACTAAGCTGCAAACTGTGACCAAGAACCAACTTGAAGTCTCGTCCCTGGATCATGCACCTTCTCCTCTTGGGAATCTGGATGCATCGCACCTCCCGTGTGCAATAGGTGAGATGCATCGCTCTTTCTCTGTGTTAAAGGTGCGATGATCAGATAAGACCTCTTCTGCTTCTAGATTTTGGTTTTTTTCTCACTCTCTTCAGCTTTATTCAGAAGTTTTGCTATATGTGATCAGTATACCACTGTGGAAACTCCCTTCCTTTGCATGATTCAGCCTCCATAGTACAAAGAACTGTAAATTGTTTTATGTATCGTTCGCCATTTACGGTTCTCCTTTACAAAGAAGTAGCGTAATCAAGCTATCGTCTTTTGATTTGGAAGTGTTGCAAGTGTCGTTTTTAGTCAAAGAAAAGAATCCTATTGTTCTTGATGGTTGATTACACTGTTACTCTTGTATTTGATTTCAATTAATAGTTTTTCAAGTGTCGAAATCAGTTTTCAATTCAAAATCGCAAAGTGTCGTCATTATCTTCCTTTCGTATTTTGAAAAAAAATCGTTAGTATTGTCGCTTGAAACGATTCAGATTTGTACTTAGCATTCTTTTTGTCATTCACACATTAAGAAAGCGAAAACAAATACATGCATGTTCATTTGCATTTAGACTGCTTGTTGATTTTGATTTAGGACAGTACATCTAGTGTGTGCTCTCTGCTCTATGTTGAAAGAATCTCGCTTCTCTTTCCTTAGTAGCTAGGATTTTCATTGCAAAAAGAAGATTAAACGATTGTTTATCATCTTAGATTGCATTTTAGGAATTGTATATCTACATCACGTGGTGAACCTGAAAGGCAAACTTCTTAAGAAGGATCAACTGTAAAATAAGTTCAATGAACATAAAAATTATTTGGAACCTAATGAACAACATTTAGAAGTCTAGGCTAGAGACATATTCCAGTGTCATAAAGCCTGGTAACTATCGCTTTCATCGTGGGTTGGGTGATTCCTCCTCTTTGAAACCACAAGTGCTAGTACAAACTTGTGCTCCCACGTACCGTCGAGTATATATTGGGAGACCACAATAGGCTATGTCCTTTATCCTTAGGAAGCCGTGTCGGCTGCCCTATCAATCACAATGCACTGAACACAACATTTGGGAAGATTGAATGTCTTACTATAAAAATTATTCTACAGTTTTGCGATTGGTTTGGTAATCCCTCTATCTATATTTCCAGAGTAGACTCTTTCATCCCTTTTCAGACTCCTTAAAAGAAAATTTCCATCTAAGCACTTGTCACTTCAGGCTCATTAAAAATCGAAGGCGACTAGAGTCATCTTTAGCTTTTTCTTGACTCTTAAAAATTGAAAAATCAAGTTGTGTCAAAGCGTCTAAAATTTATTTTAATCGGAATAACATCATTGTTCCCTCGTTGGTCTTAGGTTGAGAAAACATGGACTCCACCAACCAAGGATTTCCCCTTGTGGGAAATCCTAGTCCTTTCTCCTCTTGGGGAGATGTTGGTGCACCTCATATGGCCACATTGTCCCTCCCAGGACTGACAATCGACTTGCCAATATGGCTCTTCTCGACCTCTATCGTTCAAACCGTCATGATTCCTGAGCAATCAAGTTAGCAACTAGATGATACTAGAGTTACACCCCAACCATTTGCTTCGCTTGTTTCTCCCTCCCCTCCTTCCTCTTCGCTTGGTAAAGCTGGTAAAGCTAAATACCAAGTAACTAAGAAGAAGAAGAAAGGGAAGGAGAAAGAGAAGAAGAAGAAGGAACCAAAGGCGAAAAGGGGCAACCATGCGTCGTCTAGCAAAAATCCACACACTGCACTTTCCAAGCCTAAATCTCCATGTGTCATTTGCAAGGGAGACCACTATCATCGAGATTTTCCTTGCATCCCTCGGATCTTAAGGGATTGGTCTCCTCGTTTACACAATCTGGTGTCATCAACATCTGACGATCGTGTTGAGAGTACACCATTAACTAGTGAAAACGAAGTCTCTGGACAGAAAGGAAAATGTAAATTTCCTTGCAAACTGTGTGAAGGCAATCATGTTGTCCACTGTTGTCCCTTCCTGGACGAAGCTAAAAGAGTCTTGGATAATCGTCCTGCTTCACCACTACAGCTTCCTCCTGGGTACAAGAAACTCTTACCGAGTCCGTCGCTAGTTGAAAACTCGACAAACACAACTTTGTGGTTGGTCGAAGCATCTATCATTGAAGATAAACCCTCTGAATCCATACCAGATGAAAGTAAAAAGGTTGAGGCAGCAGTCGACCTGGTCTTGTCTTCGGAAGGTCCATCTTCAAATGATACAGTCACTGAAGAGAATGAGAACAACACCGTTCAAATTCTTTTCGTAAACATAGACTCCGATGAACATGGGGGCAATCTACCCGTTCCTTTACCGCAGGAAGGAAGTTCGTCAGGGTCATATCCAGATGTTTATTCGGTCCCACCTCCAAGCAACCTAGTCGTTTCCTTTGATTGGAATCTACTAGGCAGACCCTATTTACCATCTAATGTACCATTCCGAATCATTGTACAAGCTTATAGAATGGTCATGGTCAGTACGATAATAGATGAGGGGGCTTCTATGAGTATCCTTTTCTCAATTGATTGGAAATCACTTGGTTCACCATCGCTTCTGCCTAATATGTGAAATCTAACAGGCTTTGACAAAGGAACCAGTCAACTGTTAGGGATCCTTCCAAGTTTGCCTATAACTTTGAGAGGGAAAATTGTGTATCTGAACATAATGGTAGTCCAAGGACCTTTAGATTATAATCTGCTCCTTGGACGTGATTATATTTATAACATGGGAGCCATTGTCTCCTCACTCCTTCGAGTAATGTGTTTTCCGCATGAAGGCAGAGTGGTCCAGCTCGTAGACCATCTTTCATTCCCTGACTCCCACGTAGCTAATAGTCAAATGCCATCCCTAACTGGTCTTTTCATGCAAGGAATGTCTCATCAATCTCCAGTCCGTCCACCTGAAGAGCGTGAGTAATTTGGTCGCCATGACTAAAAACCAGGGGGCATGCACCCTGGTCTGCTTCGGTAGGGAAACTTTAGGTATAGGGTAGGTTTCCGTGAAGGATATATGACTAGTTTGACACCCATCCATTTAGGAAAATGGGATTAGATCGGAATAATATTCCCTCGTCAAGGTTAGGTGGTTGAAGCTAGAATCACCTTTGTCCAAACGAACTAAGCCGGGAAGCGTTTTTGTCTGCTACACAGATGCAAACTATCTTGCAAATGCGAGAACTTTCATATGGGAACCTGGAAACTCTACTTCACTATGCCCGGGGGCATGTAAACCTTTTGTGTTTAAGTGAAAGGTGACCAGTGTAACGCTAACTCTATAGTTCCACTGACTTCAACTGCTTAAGTTAGGTGAGTGGTCGTATCGACCATTCACCTTCGCAGTGGCCAAATGGCACCGACAAAGTAAAGGAAGAATTTTCCTACCTAACCTTAGTAGTTAACTAACCCCTAGGATAGTATTTGGTCATTCCTAACTTGCATAATGAAGGGATATGAAGCAAAGATTTGAATTATGTAAGCTCCACAAAAATGGAATCTATCGATGAGACATCCTTATTATACAACTGGCACGAGCAGTTTTTATGTGAAGTTCAAGCTCGTTAAAAATTAAACCTAAGCAATGAGCAAAAGTTCCCCCGGATTTTAAGCTCATTAAAAAATGAACCAACCTCTGGTAAATAACCATTGCGAATGCAATATCATCAGCTTTTGAGCCCTGGTCGTGTTCTTACCATCACCTCCACTCTGTTTTAGCTGATCATACGCCTCCATTTGATTGTTTACCTTTTTGAGGAATAGTTGCAATGAGTGATTCTATTGGCCATCCTTGTGACACTGCCATGATTTGAAAATTCCAAACCCTACCTGGAATTAGAAACTACCCGAAAATATCACTCGTTCCTCAAAAACAAGTCTCCTTTAATCTCTTTTCATCTGACTCGTAAAATATGAAAAGATTGTCGAGCAATTGGCCTCTCCAGCTCATTAAAGCTATTAGAAGCACTATCCCTCCTCTAGATTTTAATCTTTTTGGACCTGAGGGATTATTACACAAAAAGTTCAAGCGCTTTCCTTGTTCAGCTCGTTAAAACTATCGAAAATTCATCCCTTTCGTATTATTTTATACTTTTTCGGACTTAAGGGATTATATGACGAAAAAGGATTACTAGAGTTTCCTTTCTGTCCCTTTTCAAACTCTCTAAAATTGAAAAATGATCGAGTTATCTTTGTCGTTAAAATCGTTAAAACCAATAGCGACAAACTTGTCCATAGAAACAAGAACGAGTTTCATTGTCGCTAGGCTCGTTAAAACATAGCAACGGGTTTACCCAAAGGACAAATTATAGAACAAGCATATGTTATCCTCCTCAATCTTGATAAAAATAAAGAGGTACTGGTCAGCAATGACTAGGGAAAATTGGGAAGAAAACTTGAAGAAACTTTATTGGTAGAGAGTCGCTCTTGAACATGACACTTTCACTCCATCACCATGATTGAGTCAGATTGGGTTATTCCGTTCACCGGTCATACTACCATGGGTCCATCTTACCATCCATCTTCGGGGTTAACGCTACCAATCCATTTCAGTGTCGCCGATATGTTCAAGAGAAGTCGATCAGAGAATTCACCAACCCAGCTTGTGTCTCACCCACTGCAATACCTTCACACTTCTTTCTTCCATGACCACCACCCTAAACCCTGTATCATCAGATCGTTTTCACCTCCACAAAATCATTTTCTCTATTCTGTGTCATAGATGTGGGATTCATTAAGGCCCTCCTATGACAGGTCACTTCATGTCGACGACAGCTCATTATCCAAGAAGTCGACCTAGGAACAACCCTTTCAGTACTTTGAAGCTTGCATGCCTCAATGGCAAGTTTCTCACTTCCGGTGATAGGTTTACATCAATGGCCTTTGACCGAAATATTTTGCATGGTGTTCGACGCCAAGTCCCATTTTCACACCACACAAATTGTACTATAGTACCTTTAGGGTCATCATCATTATTGGTGATTCCTCTCACGCATGTTAACAGCTTACATTATTGGCTGGTAATCAGGCGATGTCTTTCCATGTTCGACTCCAGAACATTTTTCACATGGATCGACTTGTACTTCGGGCGAATATTGGACGAGTTTGAAGACCCCGGATCTATTTTCATCCATCCGGGCTGCGATATATTCAGGAAAATAATGACATCAAATGTACATCATTGTTGCACAGATGATCATCCGAATCAAAGGATGATGGCTCTCTCAGAATCATCAGTCTGCCACACAGACGGTTGTCTGTCCTATGTACATGAAAATGAATTTATAAAGATGAGCATGGGAATGCCCGCCTCAGCTAGATCATGAAAATGTTATGAAGATAATGTATTGTATTGTATCTTATTACAGGTCGCCTTCCAGTTCGAAAAACCTCGGATCCTCATGATAAAGCATTTCACCCGACATCAAAGATTTATGACCACATACTTTAGGGGAAACTTTTATAGACATATTTGGGCACTGCAACCCCATATATGTCCATAAACCAAGGGATTCTGAGTACCTAAAAATGTTTTTTCATACCCTAAAGGAACAAGGTCATCTGATTACATCATCTCCCAGAAGTTCTCCACAGAAAACTGCTCAGAACTGGTCAAAAATGGACCATACAGATTGCTCAGTGCTAAGGGTGCAATGCATCTCACTGGCTTAGTGCAAAAAATATGATGCATACTGGAAAGCCCTTTATAGGGTGTGATGGGCGAGAGTGGACAAATGGTAGAGACAGTTTGCAAGGTGGATGATCATGGAATCTTCCAGAAACTTCTCCTATGACACTTGCCTCTCTGAATCCACCCAGGGATGAGTAAGAGATCATCAATCTCCAAGTGGAATCAAGAACTATCAAAGATAAGACACTAATCAAAATCCCAGAAGCTGACTCATCCCCCTGCAATCATCTATATATGGATCCCTCATCCCAGAGATCCAAAGGTTGGAATCTTATATCTTGTAAGAAAGTGTTATTGGTTTCCTGGTGGAACATCATAGTGTTGGGTGATCTAATATTTTCATGAGGTGAAGAAGGGCTTTCATGCTGGGAGGATGACACTGCATTAAATCAATAGGTTGTAATCCTCTCTTCTAATCTTTACATCAATAAAGCTATTCAAGTTTTCCTCCACATTCTTGTATGTCTGATAATATATGCATTTTTGTGGTCAATATATATCTAGTCCTATATTGTTTATGATTGTAGATCTCTGCACTTTGAAGGTATTATGCTGCTTTGACTTTACAGGTACTCTTTGAAGCAGAGTGGTCAAGGAAAGAGCAGAAAAGATCTGTCAGAGAGGAGAAGGAACAAGCAAGGAACTGAGCGAAAGATTGAGGTTGGTATTCTTTTCTCCTCTCCTATCTACTTCTCGTAAAGGAAAATAAAAGTAACTTTAATCTGTTTGTTTCTAAGATAGCTACATGTCTTAGTGGGACTAGCAGCTGTGCATAGACACTAGATTTCCCGATAACAATCCCCAACCGGGACTAACATTTTGTCAAACACTTGGCATCAATGCAACCTATAGGTCTAGGATACAAGACAAAGCTTAAATGACTTAAAAAACTTATGAAACATAACCAGAAGGATTACCTCCTTCTCCATTGAACTACTACATTATCAATTAGGTCTTGCATCCATATATTAACAGTTACAAGTAAATATATGAAATAACCATGACATGAACTAATCATTCAACCACGCTTACAACCAACATAAAACCATATAAATATTATAGATATGATATCCAATAAATCCACATATACATCAGTGCAAAAGTAAGAGAACTTAACTTTTATTAATCATAGGCAAGTCAACCAGGTTCAGGACCACCACGTATCACCCAACCATAGACATGGTTGAAACAACTCGCTCTTTCATCCAGTGACCCTTGTGCCATATTCCAAGCATGAATGTGGGATCTCATAGAACAACCAATCCAATCACAACCAATGGAATCTAGAGGTTAAACCACCTCCATCCTCATCCAACTGTGATCACACCAAAACCAGTGCTCTGATCACAACCGAACAGAACTTGGAATGCCATCCGGAATCCATCACTATCCTTGAGGAATTTTCCTTCTCCTTGTCTCTTAGGCTTTACCGTAATCCAAACATGGATCAATAGGCCCTAAACTGAGACTATTCCCTCAGGCTTTACCGTGTATCCTGCCAAAACATGTTAAGGGATTCCTAGGCCTTTGGGAATGAACCTTGAGACCACCTCTACCCTGGATTCCAAAATCCATTTGGCACTTCCAAAGTTCCAAAATTGAAATAAACATCCCCACATACCTTGGCATCCAGACAAAGGCTAGGATAGGCTAAAATCCACTATCATAACCTAGCAAAACCATGCCACTAACAACAAGAGAACCATACACCAACATGCAAAGCCATGCATGTACAAACCAGCTAGGAAATCACACATGAAAAAGTTTACCTGCAAGTATTCCTAATGAAGCTTCTTGAGTCCTTCTTTTCTTTCCTTGATCCTTGCTTGATTTTCCTTTCCTTTCCTTTCCTTTCTTTCCCTTTTCCTTTGCTCCAAACTAGAGTGCTCCAAGAAAACTCCAAGTGACCAAGAGAGTGAGAAAGAGAATAATGAGAAAGCTCCAAACTTGAACTTGACAAAAGCCATGAACTGATCCTCAGAATCCTTTTTATGCATGAGGCCTCTAATTTCTTCATTTTCCATTATTTTCATTCAATTTCCTCCGCACATGAAACCTATGACCTTTTACCTTCCTTTTTTACTATTTTCCTTTATTTGCATAACCAAAGGTGCCAAAAATGCCTTTTTTTCTTTTAATGCCTTTTCCTTAGCCTTTGTCAAATTTCCTTAGCCAAAACACGCATCTAGTGATGCCCACTAGGATATCTTTGCCCAACATTCAGCTTTGAATAAGTGTCCCTTAACTGTGGTCTTATTTTGCCTTCATAAACTCTTATTACATGAACTTTTCACCAGGGTTGTTATAGAAACTTCCCCCTTAGGGAACACCATCCACGGTGTTAAACTACACCAAGACCTCAACAAAACCACTGAAAAGAAAACATACTGCCTATGGATCTTTATTACTTAGCTCGTTGCAGTATTTACAATGAAGAACCTACTCAAAAGAAAAACATCATGACAACATGACAATATAATAACCATAATAACATGACACCCATACCGTTTATTGGAGCTTTATCACTTAGATCATGGTGGTATTTATATCCACACACACATATATACATATACAAATATCAAAACATCAGCAAAACATATCCCAAACATAACCAACATCAAACCAAAACTGCTTTGCCTCAACTAGAAAATAATGAAGAATATAGGGCCCACATCTAATCTACCATCTCACATGAAGCTTCTTCAGCCCCAAAGTTCTTCCACCACACTTTAACTCTCTCTATGGGTATGTTTCTAAGCATGATATGCTTCCGTTGCAATATGCACTGAGGCTCTTGCTAGAATTCTCCTTATTGCTCCACCTGCAATACAGACCAATCAATAACATGATCAACATCCTTTATATACTTCTTAAGCAATGAAATATGGAAAATATCATGGAATTTTACTGTTGGAGGTAGTACAAGTCGATATGCCACTGGTCCAATCCTCTCAAGGATCTCAAAAGGCCCGCAATATCGAGTTGCCAATTTGGCACAAGAACCAATCCTCAAAGAGATTTTCTTGAGCTTGATGCACAAATACACATGCTCCCCAACCTGAAACTCTTTGAACACCTTGTGATAATCTACATAACTCTTCTTTCTATCCTTTGTTTCCTTTAGATTATTCTTTATAACCTGCATTTCTTGCTCCATTTTCATCAACATGTCCGGTCCAATAAGTACCATGTTCACTAGATCACTCTAGCTGATGAGAGTTTTACAACATCGTCCATACAATGCCTCGAAAGGAATCATCCTCAGTGACTCCTAATAACCATTGTTGTATGTGAACTCCACCAATGGTAGATACTCCTCCCATTTCCTATTTTGGTGCATCATGTACATCCTCAACATATCTTCCAAGATCTTGTTGACCCTCTCTGCCTAACTATCTATCTACGGATGATAAGATGTACGGAAGGAAAACTCTATACCCAAGCCTACAAATAGCTCCTTCCAAAACTTGGAAGTGAACTTTTCATCCCTATCCGACGCAATCTTCTTGGGAAAAATATGCAGTCTCAATATCTCTTTGATAAACACCTGTGCTACCTCACTGGCTGAATATGTCTTCACCGGAATGAAGTGAGCTACCTTGCTTAACTTGTCAACCACAACCATAATAGGATCATGTTGCCTCTCTATCCTCAGAATAACTATGATGAAACCATGGAAATGATCTCCCATTACCATTCTGGAATCACAATAGGCTGTAGTAGACCACTTGAATGCTTGCATTCTGCCTTTACATGTTGACAGTCTAAACATCTAACCACGAACTCAGCCACTTCCTTCTTTAGATTCAGCCGATAGTAAAACTTCTTCACCATCATTAATGTCTTCTGATATCTAGGATGACCCCAAAGACGGTTTCACATGAAACTCCCTCAAGATAAGCTTCTTGAGTTCACTACAATTCGACACATAGATCCTGTCTTAAAACTTCACCAAGCCATCTGTCGTGAGACGATATTCTGCATCCTGATCACCTGTACCCGTACCTGCACCTGTACCTATACTCTGTTGTAACCTGTGCATCATCTCCATGTATTTGTCATCCCATTTTCCCGCCTGCAAGATCCTATCCTATAACTCTATCCCATAGGAGCTTATAGCTACTATATGATTTACCTGTACCTTCCTGCTAAGAGTATCTGTAGCCCAGTTCTCCTTCCCTTTAATGTATCTGATCTCGAATTCAAGCTAACTAAGGATAGCCGACCATCTAACTTTCATGGCCTTTAGATTTGGCTGGTCAAACAAATACCTCAACCCACAGTGATCGCTCATCAATGTAAACTTCCTACCCAGAAGATAATGTCTCCACATTTTCAATGCATGTATAATCACTACTAGCTCAAGATCATGTGTCGGACAGTTTTTCTCATGCTCATTCAGTTTGTGTGACTCATAGCACACTACCTATCCTTCTTGCATGAGAAATCCACCAATTCCCCTTTTGCAAGAATCTGTACACACCACAAACTCCTTGTCCAGTTCCGCAATATTTAGCACTGGTGCATGTGTCAACAACTGCTTAAGTTTCTCAAAGCTATCTTCAGATTTTGTCATCCATTCAAAATTCCTACCTTTCCACTAAAATGATGTGATAGGATATGTAATGTGTTAGAAGTTCCTGATGAACCTCCTATAGTAACCTGCCAATCCCATGAATGATATGACCTCATCTACATTCTTAGGTGTTTCCCATTCCATGATGGCCCTTATCTCTTCTAGACCTACTACTTTACCTTCCTTAACATGTCCCAAGTAGTGTACCTCAATATGAAAGAAGCTGCACTTGCTAAGCTTAGCATACAACTGATGCTCTCTTAGAAACCTCAACATTGTTGCTAAATGTTCATCATGTTCTTCCTCATTCTTAGAATATACCAGTATGTCATAAATGAATACAATAACAAACTTGTCCAAATAAGGACGCAAAACACTATTCAACAAACATGTGAATGTAGTTAGAGGATGACTCTCCTTTTTATACAATCCCACGGTCCGTGGACCATGGGTAGGTCTATACATTCTGACACAACTTACATAAAATAAGGGAAAATCCCTTTATGACACTTACTATCTACATGCTCCCTGACCACAACTTGTGAAAAATTTACACTTTAAATAACAAAATTTGGTCTTTCTGCCCCAAAACTTGGGATTTTGCCCCAAAATTGACCGCAGGGGACCCTATCCCAACATGTCACTTCGACAAGTTCCTAGCTATGCATGATCGGTGAGATGTCATGCCGCTAGGATTTCGCATCGATTGGTGAACCCTGATGTTCACAGGAGCTGAAACAGACAGTTAACAGTTAATGGAATTTGAAAGAGACGTTACGTGCTCATCATTGATGTTGGGGATGGGTGGATGGAAGGGCCTTGCCGGCAGCGAGCGAGCGCAAAAAACGAAGAGTGTTTCGTCAACCCATTAGCCCACACCTAAGCTACATAGGTAACAAACATAACCAAAGTGATTTCCATCAATGCATCATTGGAAACAACACCAAACCATAAGAATGACACAAGTTCTCTTGGCCGCGAAATTCCATGGGTGAGTGTAGATCTCTTCCCAATGGAAACCACTTCTGTGCAGAGTCCACACTCTACACTCTATATGTGGTTTAAACGATATGGATATAATTTCCTTTGTCTTATAGTTTTATTGATCCGGATTTAAACAGGAACACAACAAAATATAGAGATAACCATATACACAAAGATGCAGTGGAAATAATACTTCATTTCATTAATGTAAAAACTGAAAATATGCTTACAAACAAAAATGGAAATAAACTAGCTAGGGCGATGGTAGCTTATCTCTGAGAAGAGATGTGGCAGCTACATGCCTCTGAACTATGTTACAATGAGGCTCGAAGGCCTAATTATTGTTGAGACACAATGGAAAACCCTTAACATCCCAAAACCTAACTGTAGAAGATGAAATCCCAAATTGTGGGCCCCATTTTGGGTAAGTTGGTACATCAACTTCCTGGGCTCATAACTTTGGCACCCTATCTTCGTTTGACGTGTGCAATAGCTCATTAGAAAAATCTATCCGAGCACTACAACTTTGGGAAGAGCAACATCGGTTGATGGACCCATGTTGCTCCCAGATTTCCAAAAAAACGTTGTTTAGGGCCTCAAATCGGCGCCAGAAGTTCAAGACCTGAACTTCTGCTAAAAATAGTAAATTGTGCTACAATTACGGAAATTGAAAAACTGAAAGAGACGGTTGTGGGGGTCCAAGTGGGATAGGTGGGTGGCCACAAACATCCACCTAGATCATTCCTCCCCCCTTAGGAAGCAATCCTCACCATTGCATTGAATTCCTCCAGCTACTGAACTTGGTCCCTGGTGAGTTGTACTGCAATCTCGGATGTGTCTAGTAATGGTGGGAAGCATGGTCGAGGGTAGTACACATTGAAAAATCGGTGCAATCAAAGGAATGGGGGAATGATATGATTCAAAGCATTGTTTCCCGTAGCCTTGGTACTGGTGTAAGGACCATGTTGGAGTGGTCTGAGTTTTTGATGGGCTATTATAAGGTGTTCTTTCTGTAGATGTAACCAGAATTTGTTGCCCACCTGAAGCTTGTGTGGTACCCCTGTGGGTGAGGAGAAGTTGTTCCTATGTTCTATCATGACCGTATCCCTTTGCTGCTGCTACTGCATGGAGGAACCCTTCATGGGGATCATGGATGTGGTGACGATCTTCCCCTTACTTTGGGAGTGAACTAGACAAAAAATGAATTTCCTAGTCTAAGAGATGAGATTGCTGCCTTTCTTGGCAGTGATCAAAGAGGTGGCAATAGGTGGGGCTACCTCTGATATCCTGTCTAATGAATTATTCAAAGAAATAATGACAGCGCGAGGCCTTGACTCATACATAGCATGTCGCCTCCACAAGTATGGTTGGCCTAATAGTACATCACAAACATCCAGAGGTGTAACATCACACAATACCTCGTCTGTGAAGGGCTTGATGCTGTAGGGACGGCGGAACTGCTGGTGAACTTTGAGATCTCGTCTTTCATGAAGCCACCAGATACTATATGGCTAGAAGTGTGTAGTCAGTAGGCCCAACCACTTCATGACTTCTGCTGAAATGAGGCTCTTTTGGCTGCCACTGTCGATAATGAATTGCAGCAGCGAACCCTTCACCCACATCTGTGAGTGGAAAAGATGCTCCCCCTCCTCTGGGTCTTCAGGCTCATTCTTCTTGATCTTGGCGATGGAAACAGTGACGTTGGGTTCTGCATCAATGATTTGCTTCCCTTTGCCATTCCCCTTGTCGGGTTCTGACTCAGGGTCGGAACATGCATCTGATTCTGAAGCCTTCAACTCGGCCACCAGTGACTGCTTGGTCCGACACTCACTTGTGTTATGAGTGAGACTCTTGTGGAACTTGCACCACTTTCGTATGTCATTCTTCAACTTTGTGGTGTTTTTCTTTTCTTACGGCTTCAACGGGTTGTCTTGGGTTGCCCTACCTTGGCTTTATCCTTTGGTCTTCGAATTTTCAGATTCAAAGTCTCGCTTCTTCTGTTTGAACTTTTGCTTGATTTTGACAGTGTATCATTGCATCGTGTCGAGTGAGGAGATGTTCAAGAACTCCATCTCTTCCTGAATGTATATGTGTAGGTTGCCACAGTATTTGAGTACCAAATGCAGCTCAGAGTCCTTGATACCCAACTGTGTGCGAAGGGTATGAAAAATGTTTGTGAACTCTGGTACATCTTGGTCCCTTCCCTGCCGCAGTGTGGTCCATTTGATGTATTTGTCCTCATAGCTTTTGACAGGGTAGTACTACTCCTTGATGGAATCCTAGAATGAATCTCAAGTGGGTGAGGCTAAAAATAGTGAGCCCATACTTTCATTCTTCTGCTCGTAGTAGGTTTCCCACCAGTCCTTTACATGGGGGACTGCTTTGAGAAGAGCGAAAATAATCTTTTCCCGACTGGAAAAATCATGAACAGAAAAATACCCATATAGCATATTTAACCATTTATCTACGACATCTGCGTCTATTTGACCCTTGAAGATGGGGATTTAAAAATTAACTTGTACCTTAAAGGGCGTGGCATTTCCAGAGTAGCTGTTGGAAGTTGATGCATTGCCTCCAGTTAGCCACTGAAGGATCTGGGCAAAGCTATCCATCATTGCGTTCCTTTGTCGCTCGAGGGCTTCTTCGAGAAAGATTTGATAGGATCTTCTGCCCCTAGTCTTTCTTCTCATCCGCCATGGGAGGCCATCGGGATTTGCAAGGCTAGTCTTGCAAAGGTTTGACTAGTTCAAGCCCTAACTCCTTATATCCTGACCTCGTTGGGAACATGCAAAGAAAAACAGAGAAAAAAAGCATACCGCTTTGATACTACTGATCCAGATTTAAACAAGAACGCCACAAAATACAGAGATAACCATATACATAAATATGCAATGAAAATAATACTTCATTTCATTAATGTAAAATACTGAAATATGCTTACAAACAGAAATGGAAATAAACCAGCTAGGGCGATGGTAGTTTATCTCTGAGAAGAGATGTGGCAGATACATGCCTCTGAATTGTGTTACAATGAGGCTCGAAGGCCTAGTTATTGTTGAGAAACAATGGAAAACCCTTAACATCCCAAAACCTAACCCTGGAAGATGAAACGCCAAATTGTGGGCCCCGTTTTGGGCAAGTTGGTACATCAACTTCTCGAGTCGTAACTTTGGCACCCGATCTTCATTTGATGTGTACAATAGCTCGTTAAAAAGATCTATCCGAGCACTACAACTTTGGGAAGAACAACATCATGGACACATGTTGCTCCCATATTTCCCAAAAAACATCGTTTAGGGCCTCAAAACAGCGCCGGAAGTTCAGGACCTGAAAAACTGCCAAAAATATTAAATTGTGCTACAATTACGAAAACTGAAAAACTGAAAGAGACGGTTGTGGGGGTCCAAATGGGATAGGTGGGTGGCCACCAACATCCACCTGGATCATTTATACTATGTGTGAAAGATTTTATATGACATTTTTCTTCTACAGTTTTCAGGGTGTTTTGTAGATAGTGAACTTCCTCTCTCTAATTCATTTTGGTCAAAAAAAATTATCTTCAAAGGGATAGTTATTAAAAACACAGATTGGTCTAGGTTCAAGGAAATTCCCAAATAATTGCAAAGTCCTTCATCTCATTGACAAAGGTTTCATTCACGTTAAATGTCTACTCTTACAACATTGACCCAACCAAAAGATAACGTTCTATTTTTCCAATTTTACTCGAAACGTCCCAGGATAATTGACCGCGCCCATGTCTATTTGATTGCTGAATGTTCTGGGAATCAGCAATCAACATAAGGTTGCCCGAGACCCTAGAAACACTGAAACACTCTTCGATGTTTAAGAATTCATTGCCTTGTGCCTCACAGAAGCCACCCTCTTGCAATCTCCGACCCTCGATTCCAATGAATGAGATGCCACACTTCCATTGACAACAACCACTACAATATCTTCGTCACCATTTCTATGAATCACCTAGTCATGACGTTCAAGATGAGGACTTTCTTGTGAGATATGAGAAGGGGATTTTCTGTTATCATTTAGTTCATTGTTAAGATTACAAGTCATGGAAATGTTGTTTGGTACAAAGGTGATCCCAAAGAATCCCAACAAGTAATTGAAAGAAGCAAGGAAGGATAGAAGGGCCAAGATCTCCATGAAGCTCAACATGTAGAGCGGGATCGAGATTCGAACCTTCTCTCTCCACTTTCGTATGATAAAGTATGATGTGAAGAAAAAAAGCACCAAGAATACCTTGTTCATGAAGGTAACAAGAAGAGGCAGAGCATCCGACGCCATTGTAGATGCTTTGAAATCCTTCTTGCTCAAGGTTTGGTGCTCGAATCCTAAATTCAGCCCCACCTATCCTATTATAAGTCGTTATTTCATTTAAAAATTACCACTCATGATCAATTTGATCATACCTTGTCCACCACAAATTCATAAATGTAAGTCTCCTAGGGGTTCATTGCACATTGCGTGATTGATACAGTATTGTCTGACCAAGGCCTTCTTTGCTCCCAACACACAACAATTACGAATACTTGCATTTGATATGAGGAGTGATCTAGTACTTAACAAAAGGAATGAGCACTTGTCAAATGTCATGCCAGTGTATGTCTACTCCTTTAGTGGGAAGTTTATTCTTCAACTTCACGACAATGTGTCTCCCGCTTTGGCCTGAATCATATGTCCTTGAAACCTATCATTAATTTCTATCAAATTACTTTCTACTTCGTAGCATTCAAAGATTCTTTGAAATCAACTAAGAAAAGAGGAGTAGTCTGACTTTGCATTTGCATTGCCATGCTTGAAGATTTGGACAACTCCCTTACCAATCTCATTTTCAAAGTTTAAACAAAGAAATTTAATAGTCTTTCTCTAATATTTAACCATATTTGTCATCAAATTCTATCCATGTTGGAGAGCTTTCATTGTGCGGAGAATTTTCACTATGTAGAGAGATATCACTATGCAAAGAGCTTTGTGTAGAAAGATTTAATTGCTAAGAATTTTCTCCACACAACCTTTAATCAATTAATTAATGATAGAAACATGAAATATGTTGTATTGCCCTTACTTAAACTATACAAATTAACTTTAAAGCACTTTACAAGAATTAATTATGAATATTCATTTATTTAAAATCTTATTTACTTAAATTTAATTAGATGAAAAAGTTAAATTCATTAATTTAATGAAAAAGTTAAACTTATTAAGTTAATAGTGATGGTTTTCTAGATAAATATTAGTAATATAAGGTATTGAATTCGTGATATTATATCTTTAAAAAATTAAGACATTTTACTGTACCAAAATTTTTTCCACAATTTTTAAAAATATATTTTAATAATTA
>APFE030132698.1:50870-64013 GCA_000404065.3 Pinus taeda
TATTAAGGAGTTTAGACTTCTGTGATCCATAATCTTGTTTAAGAGAATAATTTCGGCAAAATCACATAAGAAACCATTTGTTGACGCGTTTCGAAACCCAAACTATGTGTTCTATCGTCAGGCCAACGTGAAGATCATCACCCAACTGAGCATCCATAAATAGTACAGCAGACCCACGCTATTCAATTGATCCAACTTGTCCTGACATAACCACACTAGTGCGTTTGAAACCTTAGACAAATGGTTTTTCTTATCTGATTTGCCGAATATATCATATCCTCTTCAACACTTAACTATATGTGTTTCTTTTTACTTTATTATTTTTTGATAATTACTTAATCAGTCATATTTAAAATCATTATTAATATATGTAAATAGAATTATATAATCTTTTATGATTATTATCTATGGCAGAATAAAAACTTCGAACTACAGATTGCATATTATTTACAATTTTTAGATCTTGAATGGTACAAAGCTTTAATATCTTTCAAGTTTAGAGGACACTCCATTTATCAATTAAAAATCAGAAAAATAAATAAATCATATAATAAATATATTTTCATCTACAAATTTTTCATATTCACAACTTTTTTTTGTATATTGTTCTATGTACAGGCAACTATGGCAATGCATTCACAATTTTTCTGATGCAATGAACTTGGATTTACCCAGTGGTCTAAAAATTATGTTTTTTTGCCATAAAAATTATGGAAATTCCAGCCATATTTTGAAAAAATCTAGCAGGGATTTTTGTAAATCCAAATAAAAATTGTCAAAATTCATAATTTTAAGTGCCCTAGATATTTTTTAGGGTGCTGAATCCATTTCCATCATCAAAAACATGATTCAAACACTGTCTCTACAGGATTTTTTGAATTTCAATCTTAAATTTCAACCACTTTTAGCCGTCCTAGCAATTCTTCCGCCTCCATTAACAATTCCTTTCCTTTATTTACCATAGTACTGCCGATAAAACTGTACATGAAGACTCTTAGGGACAAATCTCAAGTAATGATGCTAATGAACAAATTCCTCGTTTGAGTTTTTCAAAAAATTCTTTGGAAAAATTTGAATCGAACTTTTAAATTTATCCACTTAGCTAGTTTAACTTTACGATTTCGAATACCCATTACTATTAAATTGGAGAAGCTTATGTGCGCAATGAAAGTTGTGTGCCACACTCGAGTGGAGTGATAATGGAAACCATGTGGTTAGTCAGTAGCATTAATTTAAGTAAGAGATTAATTATAATTTTTTAATATTTTATTTTTATTGTTAAAAATGTCAAAGAAGTGTTTTATGTCATTAAAATTTTGTTAAGTTAAAAGATTAAAAGGTTGGTAGTATGATAAATATTTTGAAAACTAAATTGAGTTTGAATATAAAATGGATAATTTAACATAAAGTATTAATCTTTTTTAAATTAAATTGAATCTGAGTATAACATGGACAATCTAACTAGAAGAGTTATTCATCTTCTACCCTCTTAGGATCACATAGGTGACAAACTCTTTCATCCCTTGATGCTTTTGGAAATAACCAATGCCTAGTTTCACTATGAGGCTCATAAGAATTGGTTCTATATCTTATTAATGTTCATTTTCTTCTCAACACTAATCAAGACAATGAGATAATTTTGATTTTCCACATTGGGGTTATTCTAATATCACATTTTCCTTTTTCCCTCTAGATTTTTATTTCCCTGCAATCTCTCCTTAAATTTAGAAGTATTTCCCCACAATTTCTCCATAAATTTGGAACTAATAATATTTTTAGTATTATCTAGATTCTGCAATATGAACTCCTCCTTTATGCTCCAATGGTCTAGCCAAGGTTGGGCATGCAGATGCCACCCCTGCTTGAGCAGATGGTGTAGGTTTTGGCTAGAGCTAGAAGTAATTTTAGGAAACCTCTTGGTGTCCATGTTGTATAATTTCTTCTTATATATATGATACTAGTCACAATCACACTTTCAATGGGGGAAAGGCTTCCTTCAATTAGGAGGATAGGGTAGGGAGTATTTCCTTTAATATTGAGGTTGTAGGTTATAAACTACTTTTAGATCTATTCAATTTTCCTCCATGGCTCTCTAGATACACTACAACCCCAAACCTCACATCCATAAAATAACAGGAGTGATGAGAGTTTCAAAGAGGAGTTTTATTTTTATCCCAAATCTAAAGATCTATCAGCTTACAATTTATTTCAAGCCCATAGTAAGTTTTCTAACCTCCATTTATCATTTTCTCAATGCTAGAATTCCAATTGAGTTTATGATGGATTGTAACATACATACACTCGATTGTTTTTCAATCTAAAAAAATAATTGTTTCTATTAATTACTCTTCTCCTAACTAGCAACATCGTCGTTAAATATTTCGTTTATATCCATATTTAATCAATACATTAGAATGCCAAATTCCCTTGGTTGTAGTTAATTGTTAACACATATTAGTATTCCTAGGTATAGAGTTGAACCTTATGTTCTACTTTACTTTTCCGGATTAGGATTAGTCCGAGAGAAATTCATAAAGTTTACTACCACATTTCCCATCTCGTTATCAACTTGGCCTTAATTCAATGAATAGACATTTTAAGAGAGTTTAATTATCCATATCGTTCCCATGGTTTGATGGTCCTTGTGATACTATGTTTAATTAAGTGCTCACTTAATGAAATGACAGGGGTATTAATTTGGCATAGATCCTACTTACGGGATCCCTAAAGGCAGTTTTATGGTAAAGTCATGTCATGAGTCCTCCTGACATTGCCATCGCACCCTTCAGACACCTCATTCTTGATTTGGTTATCTCTCAGCTAGGTCAGGTGTGATTTGAAGTGGATTGATGGTTTATCTCAATACATATGGCTTTACAACTCCACATACAGACTCTTACCATATTAGATTTCTTTCCCCATAGCTCATCAATTGATTTGGCACTGAAGGGTGACAATTGGTGGCATGATTCCCAAAGGATAACAACTAGTGCCAATCCAATCGTTGATCTTGTAGGGTTTGGATCCGATAGTCCAACTACTTGCAAACAACATAAGAGTAACTACCTTGTTTTTCTATGATTTTTCCCGATAATTCTGACAGCTCAACTTGGTTGTCGAGGCTCTGTTCCAGTTACAAACTCTAGGAGAGTTTTTTTGCACTTTTCCAAAGGTAATTATTGACTTGAAAAATCATTTTTCCTATGTTTTCTATTGTTGAATCCTTTCTCTAAAACTAAACCCTTATTTTCTGTTGATTACAGGGCGAATTTCCATCGAGGGGTAGGTTAAGTGGTAGTCAACACTCAAAACCCTAATTACCTTCTTAGACTAGTATGGAGGGTTGTCTAACAAACTTCCTGTCTTATTCATCTCCTATTTCACTTTTGTGATAACCATTATTTAGGCATGTCGCTAACTACAAGTCTATGTTTTACAAGGGTTTGAACTGGGTGAATTTCTTCCTCATGTAAGTTTACTCCTCTCATTGTATTTGTTTCCTTTATTTTTTATAATCCTGAGTTTTCACCTAATGCTTACTCACCTTTATGCTAATTTGAAGGTGTGTAATCAACCCTTCAAACATTAGGAGCTACCTTTTGAACAACTACTCAGAGACTCAGAGGGCCTCTGCTAATTTTGGTGTTCTTTGCTTCCAAGTTCAAATATGTTGCCTCTTAAGTGCTCACAGCTTTAAAGAGTCGTTGTCTTTGATTTACTGATGTTTCAGGCCCGAGGATTTAAATCCCCATGGTAAGGTATTTTTTCTTTAACAAAACAGGATTTACTCCTCCTGAGAAAGGAATGCGAGTAATGTTATGCTTCTTAAGGGTTTCGACCACAAACATTGTGTAAAATGTGTCATAATTTTTAGTTCTCCTCTTGGCAGGGGTTATTTTGTATGAATTCAAGTTTCCTCAATATACATGTTGTCACTCACTGTTAAATATGCTTGCAGCTATGAAAAGAGTGCAAAAGGGCAGTGAAGTTGAAACCATTTCCCAAGCCACAGAATGCTATTAGAGCTTAATCAGACCCCCTCTATTGCACATTTCTTGAAAAGACCTTTCCAATTGTATATGGAAGTCCAAAAATGGACTTTTGGATCAGAAGTTAAATCAGATTAAAGATAACCTTGGAAAACCTAAAAGCAAGGAGGAAAGGACCAAATACAAAGGAAAATTACATATTAGAGGTCAGGGGCCCTGAGCACAAAAAATATCACATATCGGCGGTGGACAAGTCCTGCAGTCCCACAATCCTGCATCTTGCAACATCACATCAAATCTCGCATTCCTGCAATCCCACATATCAGCCATATTGCATCCCACATTCCCGCAATATCACAGTACCACAGTCTGGCAATATTGCAATCTCACATCCCGCAGGTCTCGCAGCACCGTGATCCCGCAATCTCGTAGTTTCGCAGTCCTGCAGTCCTACAGTATCATAGTAAATCCCACATATCGACGATCAACGTGGCGGTGAGGTTGTAATTTTAAGAACCTTGTGATACGCCGATTTTTGATACAATGTTATATCACCGAGGAAAGGCCTAAATCATTTAACAAAGGAAATGCACGCAAAACCAAGGTCGGGAGAGTCATTTTTTCTATCCTCCAAGGGACCATGTGGTACAATCCCATTGGCTCGTATTTATGCCATGGCAGCTGGTCATCAATGACGTGGCAGTACAGAAGTGATGTGCGAGTATGGAGGACACATGGCATTCAAATTTGTCATTTTCAGGGGTCCTATAGGGGCATTTGCGGGTGACACATGTCACCACTCACAGGGTGACACATGGCAGTGATGACATCACCCCCCCAGATCGGCAATCGGTGATCGCACACAACAAAGTTCATTCTTCCGTCAACGTTCCTTCCTGACCCACGATTGTGATATGCGGGAACTCCCCGAACGCAATATTTTATACACTGGATTTATAGGGATGCTAGGTCATCCCTTTTAAAAGCCTCAAGCTGATTCAACACTCTATCTCGCAGATCAGCAATCGCAAGTGTCAAGGGGAAAAATCTAAAGGTAAAATGTTGTCAAGCCTCGAGGTGTAAGATTCCAAGTAACAAAGGAAATGGGCCCCGACGACGGGAGCCTGAAGGCCTTAGTGCCCGAGGGCTAAGCCCCCAGTTATAGCCCCCCTGGTCATCTAAAGGAAGTCGTAGAAAGGGGATAAAATCATGAGGGATTAAAGGGAAGTCGAAACTCGCCTATTTTGTCTCATTTATGTGTTAAAGGCCTGCACCCGAAAGACTGCTTGTTACATCATAAAATGCATCCCTAGGTGTATCAGAGCACTGAAAAGGATTGCTTAGAGATTTAAAGGACGTATGGGTCGATATCTCGGGTGGTGAATGGAGGTATGGATCATTCAAGCCAAGTATGGGCGCATTCAAGATAAGGCCCTCTTGTAGCATGCATCTAGAGTCGGCACCAAATGAATTTAAGGGAGAATGGACAATGAACCAACTTAGCATCAGAACAGAGCATGATCATAGAGATGTGGCTGGATCAGAAGCCTTCACAGAAACTGCAAAGGACCTCTTCCTCCATCTTCCTCCTATCTCTTATTATTTTCTGTAGTTTCTTATTTCTAGGAAAGAGAGCAGATCACGATTGTAATCTTTGGGCAACATAGCCTTACACTGGCATAGATAGCTAGTTTGGCATACAACTGGAGCTCAAGACAAGATATTTGTTTTAACTGTAACTCAAGCTCTTCCCCTCTTCTTAAAAATAGGGGAAAGAAACATTATACAGGGGTTCCAGAATTTCTCACCAGTAGGGTCGGAGTTCTGTGATGCCATTTGGTTCTAATATGTTTATTCATGGGGCCTTCATTGATATTATGTTGAATGTATGGACTAGTTATTTGTACCCTTTGAGATAAATGGTATTTTCCTATTGATTCCAAGCATGATTAATGTGCAACATGTTCCTCTCGGTAATCTCATTTCATCTATGTTTTTCTTCCTTTGAAATAGTATAATGAATGCAGTTGGTTCCTCTTCAATATATGGATTTATCTTAGTTGCTCATAGAAGACAATACCTGTACTTTTCATAGACCTACATGTGTTATTCACTATCATACAATACCTATAGAAATTATAGATTTACTGGTATATTTGATTGACCTGTAGTACCTGTGTTAGCTCAGATTTACTTATGTCGTTGGCAAATAATGATACCCATATTATATCTGGCATGAAACCTTCTTTTGCGCTCCATTATTTCTATTACTCCACTTCCTTCCTCTTCCATATTTTTTTCGGAACATTGTTGCTAAAGATTTTGTTTGCTACAACCCGAAGCATGTATTTCCCTCCTTTCTCTCTTCCTCTCCACTATTACTACAAATTCAGTATTGAGTTGTTTAATTGTTGTGTGTTGACCACCAGAAGAAGCCATTTCTCTTTGAGATTTTCCCGATATACCCTTGCATTTGGATCCATGTATTGGCTTGAGTCTACCTTAATGAAGGCTTATTGAATCAAGCCCCTTTTACTACCTTTGTATTACGTGACAATTGGAGTGTTGCAAACCCATTATATATAACCTTTCATGCACTCTTCTATTTAAGATGTCCTAGGCACTAGTATACAATTAACCCAGAGGTTGTCTCAAGGAGGCTTTCTATCTCCTTTGCAGCACTTGTGTTGTTGGTGCGATTTTAAGCGACAACATATTTTTGGCACCGCTGTCGTGGAACAAATTAGAATATTTTTCCCTGGGTACGACAAAATTTTATATTTCCTCTGTTAGGTGAGCAAGGGAATTGTGGGTTGAAGATCTCTCACCTTGGCGACTCCACTGTCAATTTTATGGTAAACATCCTAGAGACTCCACTATCCATATCTCTATTTGATCATCTTGGCTTTCAAGTAGCCCCATAATCACTCTGATACGACAGAGGAGAAAACTTTCCCTACTTTTGAAACTGAAATCACTCATATAGGGAGGTTTTCGAGATGGCCCTTCCTGCATTTCTGGACAACCAATTTTCCCCACTGGATTTCTCTTCTATTGCTGGTTATCCCAATCACATCGTTGTGTTTCATGAGTGGAATACCTATTTGCCTAGATTCAGTAGGAATACAAAGAGAAGACCTCACCAACACTCAAATACTTTCATGAATGCATGGAGCAATAAGGTATTATTCTTGGATATGTACAAATGAAGTTGTTCAAATTGTCTTTAGATGAGGATTCCAGAGTCTGGTATAGAACAAAAGTAACTCATCACAGCATAGCTTCCCTAAGAAGTTTTCATGCATCATTCAATCACTATTACAAAGTATTATATCCAGTGAATGCTCTATTTGAAGATTGTTGTGCATATTCTAATGATGAAGACATTCTTGAGGTTGATGACTCTACTGAATATGTTTGTGGAGCTCCACTCCAGGAAAACATCTACTCGTATCAAGAAGCATCATCCACTGAGCAAGAAAGTGAAGAAGGAAACATCCTTGAGCCGCCAACAAACCCTTCGGGGTTTGATTCAGCCTAATGTGATGTTTCCCCTTCCTATGATGAATACGACTATGGTGAAGAGTCAAGTGATGCAAAGTTGCAATGCTGCTAGTTAGGGGAAGTTGCGCAAGAAGAGGAAGCCCACTAGGGAGTCAACGAAGAGCCTCTAGTTCGTAATGCTCATCTTTCACCTAGAGAACAAGACTAAGACCCTCCTCCAAAGCATGATTCATATTATTCAGAGGAGTAAGAGATGGTTTCTGGGGTCAAAAAGGGGTCATTTATCAGCACGTAGGTAGAAGGCTCCCAATAGAAAAACTTTCAAGAAGGGCCCGAAGTCGAAGGACCAAGCAGTGTTTTTGATTACATATTGCAGAAAGGTCCCTACTGGGAATTCTCAGTAGGCCCTCTAATCTCTGACTCTTGAAGCTCAGAAACTGAAGATTCTACTATAGATTTCCAATAAGGTTGGCCCATCGAAAAATGGGTAACGGATGATCAACAACAAGATTTTCTAGAAAAGTCTAAAGCTGTGGAGCTGAGAAGTGTTTGTGGTTGCCCTAGCCAAGAGGATATTGGTCAGCAGACTGCTCATGAAAAGGAGGTAGCTGCAAATTTTCCTTGTGAATTCCATGACCATGTGGTTGAGTACATGACCATATTTTTAAGCCAGTAACAGAGGTTGTTTTAGCAGGATGTATCAGGTTCCTTGTTTGAAGGCTTTTCATGGTGCATGCTTGTTTTTATTTTTAATTTTTAGCAACTTGAAGGCACTAGGTCCAGCACCCAAATGCTAGTCTAGCGACATTGGAGGGTTGAACTCACCTAGGTTAATTAAGCTCCGGTACATACGTAGGAATTTACATAAGTAATCTCACCAAATAAGCATTTTCTTTTCAACTTGTCAAATTTTTATTATTGCATTTTTTATATTGATGAGGAAAGTCCCATGGATATTTTGTTGGTTACAAAGTTCATATATTTCTGACCCCATGGCTAATGGTTAAGGATAATGGTCTGTGGGTTCTCAGCACCTTGCTAGCAAGGCACTGTCCCGAGTAGGAGCCAATGTTGTCACTCACTGCTAAATATGCGTGCGTCTCTAAAAAGAGTGAAAAATGGTAGTGAAGTTGAATCCATTTCCCAAGCCATATAATGCTATCAGAGCTTAATCATACCCCCTCCATTGCACAGTGCTCAAAAAGAGCTTTCCAACGATATATGGAAGTCCAAAAATGGACTTCTGGATCTGAAGTTAAAGCAGATTAAATATAACCTTGGAAAACCTTAAAAGTAAGGAGGAAAGGACCAAATACAAAGGCAAATTTCATAACGGAGATCAGGGGCCTCAGGCATAGTAAATATTGCCTATCGATTGTGGATAAGTCTTGTAGTCTCACAATCCTGAATCCTGAAACATCATAGCAAATCATGCATTCCTGCAATCCCTCATATCGGCCATATCGCATCCCGTATTCCCGCGATATCACAATCGCACAGTCCCGTGATATCGCAATCCCGCATCCCGTAGTATCGCGATCCGGCAATCCCACAGTACCACGATCCTATAGTTCTGCAGTCCTGTAGTACCGTGATCTCACAATCTCGCAGTCCCGTAGTCCTGCAATCCCGCAGTCCCACAATCTCGCAGTCCCGTAGTATCATAGTAAATCCTACATATCGACGATTACCAGGGCAGTGAGGTTCTAACTTTGAGAACCTTGTGATATCGCTGATTTACAATACAATGTTAGATCGTCAGGGAAAGGCCTAAATAATTTAACAAAGGAAACACATGCAAAACCAAGGCCGGGTAGGCCATTTTCTCTCTCCTCCAAGGGGCCACGTGGTGTAATCCCATTGGCCAATATGTATGACATGGCAGCTGACATCATCAATTACATGGTAGTATGGAAGTGGCATGCCAGTATGCACGACATGTGGCATTCAAATTTGGAATTTTCAGGGTTCCTATAGGGGCATTTCTGGGTGACACGTGGCAGCGATGACGTCACCCCCCCACCCCATAGATAAGCAATCGATGATCACACACAACAAAGTTCATTCTTTCGCCAAAGTTCCTTCTTGACCCGCAATTGCGATATGCGGGAACTCCTCGGATGCAATATTTTATATACTAGATTTATAGGAATGTCGAGTCCGTCCCTTTCAAAAGCCTCATGCTCATTCAACACTCTATCCTGCAGATCAGTGATAGCAAGTGTCAAGGGGAAAATGCTAAAGGTAAAATGTTATTAAGCATTGGGGTGTTGGATTCCATGTAATAAAGGAAAATGGCCCCTAGGATGGGAGCCTAGAGGCCTTAGCACCTGAGGGCTAAGCCCCTGGTCATAGCCCCCCTAGTCATCTGAAGGAAGTTATAGAAAGGGGCTGAAAGCATGAGGGCTTTAAGGGAATTCAGAACTCACCTATTTCATCCCATTTCTGTGTTAAAGACCTGCACTTGAAAAACTGCTTGTTACATCATAAAACACATCCCCAGGTGTATCAGAGCACTGAAAAGGATTGCGCGGACCTTTAAAGGATGTATGGGTCAGCAATTGGGGTGTTGAATGGAGGTATGGAGCATCCAAGCCAGGTATGAGCGCATTCAAGGTAAGGCCTTCTCGTAACACGCATCTAGAGTCGATGACGAAGGCAATTAAGGGGGAATGGACACTAAATTGCCTCAGCAGTAGAACAGAGCATGATGACAGAGACATGGATGGATCAGAAGCCTTCATAGGAACCGCAAAGGACCTCTTCCTCCATCTTCCTCCTATTTCTTATTATTTTCTATAATTTCTTATTTCTAGGAAAGGGAGCATATCTCGATTGTAATCTTTGGGAAACAGAGCCTTACACTAGCCTAGACAACTAGTCTGGCAGACAGCTGGAGCTCAGGCCAAGATATTTGTTTTAACTTTAACCCAAACTCTTCCCCTCATCTTATAAATAGGGGGAAAGCAAAATTATATAGGGGTTCTGCAATTTCTCACCCACAAGGTTTGAGTTCTATGATTCCATTTGGTTCTAATATGTTTATTCATGGGTCTTCACTGATATCATGCTGAATGTATGGACTGGTTATTTGGACCCTTTGAGATAAATGGTATTTCCCTGTTGATTCCAAGCATGATTAATGTGCATCATGTTCCTCTTGGTAATCTCATTTCATCTGTGTTTTTCTTCCTTTGAAATAGTATAATGAATGCAGTTGTTTCCTCTTCAATCTATGGATTTATCTTAGCCGCTCAAAGAAGACAGTATTTGTGCTTATCACAGACCTACATGTTTTATTCACTAGCATACAATACATATAGAAATTACAGATTTACTGGTGTATTTGATTAACCTGCAGTACTTGTGTTAGCTCAGATTTACTTATGTTATTGGCAGATAATGATACCTATATTATATTTGGCCTAAAACCTTCTTTTGCACTCCATTGTTTCTATTACTCCACCTCCTTCCTCTTTCATATTTCTATCGGAACATTGTTGCTGAGGATTCTATTTGTTACAACTCGAAGCTTCTATTTCCCTCCTTCCTCTCTTCCTCTCCACTATTACTACAACTTTATTATTGAGTTGTCTCATTGTTGTGTGTCAGCCACCAGAAGAAGCCATTTCTCTTGGAGATTGCCCTGATATACCCCCGCATTTGGATCCATGTATGTTTTGAGTCTACCTTAATGAAGTCCTATTGAAGCAAGCCCTTTTTATTATCTTTTTGTTACGTGATAATTGGAGTGTTGCAACCCCCTCACATATAACATTTCAAGCACTCCTCTATTTAATATGTCCTAGGAACTGGTCTACAATCAACCCAGAGGATGTCTCTAGGAGGCTTTCTATCTCCCTTGCAAAACTTGTGTTGGTGGTGCGATTTTAAGCGACAAAAAGACACATGTTGATTGTCACATAATCGAGTATTTGTGGGCTTGTTGTTATATTATCTTGCATTGTTTTCAGCCATAATCTCATGTTGACCCCCCCTAGTGTTTAGACATAATGAATTTTAAGAATACATTACCATTTATTTCGAGTGACAATTTTTTGTTCAAAGATTAGTTATTTCTTGATTGATAATAAGATGGTCACGTCTCTGCGAACTTGTCAGGTATTCTATATTAATTGAATTTTGAAATAAATAGGAAGCTGCATTGACTGGTTTGAGCCCATATTCCACCACTTACAACCGCTTAGTGTCTGGACTAGTTACTAGGTTTCTAACTCAAGTCGGTCGACCTAGAGACTAAAAGGATCAAATGCATGAACTTCAACCAACCAGGTCTCATTGTTTTTCTTTCATCATTTATGTTTTCATTTAACCGGTAACTTACATTCAACCTTATCTAGTTTTCTTGATTTACTTAGGATTCATGGAATTCGATGGTTTCATCTATTGACCTTTCTATTCTTCAAAGACTTACTATAAGTAACTATAGCTAATGAAGCATTGTTTGACTACAAAATTTTCCTATAGTCTTGTAATGCTAATATATACTTCTGGCAGGATTAACTTGTAACTAAGAGTAATAATTCCAGTCACTTCGTTATAAAATGGAAAATTATCTTCATACACAAAATAATATGTAATTTTCTTTCACATTATATCAGCACACTTATCTATTAAACTGAGTTATGGAATCCAATAGAGAATATAACTCTCCAGCCAACCATGAGAACAACAATGACATCTAGTTCTCCCCCTAAGCTCTTTCAGTTCCAGAACAACAATCAAACAATGACCTAAAAGGTCAGTTCTTTAACATCAAGACTACCCAGTCTAGTCAAAAACCTTCCAGACTTATAAGTCTTTCTCGATATTTCCGCTGGCCCTTAGTCCAGGTCAAGAAATGTCCTCACTAAGCCCACCTAAATAGTGTCTTGTTCATGGTTTCTACACTTTACTCGTTCTCTCTCTCCTCCCATAGGATGGTTTTTGGTGTTTCCTTTCTCCTCCTCCCTTCCCCCTTGGACTTTTCCATTCAAATATTTATCTCTAGGGGAGAGAGAGAAAAGTAACTGCCTCTAACTGTCTGGCAATGAAAAATCTCCTTTTGGTATTTTCCTGTGAATTCCATGCTTTCTTTCCACAGGGGGACACAAGAGAGCTTAGCCATTTTTCCAGCCCTGAAACACCCATTGTTTCTCTACACCATGAGAACTTCTCAGATCTCACAAATTTTTTCAATGCATTGCAGTATTCTTTAAAGTGACCACCTTTACCAGCAACACCTTTTTGTCTTCTATCATATCCCTTACAAAGTGATACTAAACATCAATGTGCTTTGTCTTTGAATGATAAGTAGGGTTCTTTGCCAAGAAAATTGCACATTGGTTGTCACAGTCTATCCTTATAGCTCCCTGTACTAACCCCATACTTGAACATAATCTCTACAACCAAACTACTTCCTTTCTTGCATGAGTGGCTTCCATGTATTCTACCTCTGTAGTTGATAGTGCCACTACAGATTGTTTCTTAGTCATCCAACTCACTGCACCTCCAAATAGGTTAAACACATACCCACTTGTAGATATTCTCTGATCTAAATCTCCAGCCCAGTCTGCATCCACAAAGCCACTAATATCCAAAACTCTATCCAATCCTAGTCTTCCTTGGTAGCATAAACCATAATCACTAG
>APFE030132722.1:0-23943 GCA_000404065.3 Pinus taeda
ATAAGCTACCATCGCCCTAGCTAATTTATTTCCATTTCTGATTGTAAGCATATTTTAGTATTTTCCATTAATGAAATGAAGTATTATTTCCGCTGCATATTTGTGTATATGGTTATCTCTGTAATTTGTTGCGTTCCTGTTTAAATCTGGATCATTAGTAGATAAAGATAGCATGAGGGTAGATGTAGAAAATGCTCTGATTGATTTGGAAAATTAGCTGGATGAGAGCACTTTCCTACAGGTACCAGAAGAGCAAGAAGGAGCCATGAGCACCCCTCCAATCATGCAGAATCCTTCGAATGAGGAGGAAAATCCAAAAGGAAATAGAGAGGGAGCTTCCACTTCAGGAATGGCCACCTCTAATTTGCAACAGGAAATAAGTCACAAAAAGAGGCAAAGGCTCAATCCGACCTCTGAACAGGAATATATAGAAGGATCAACACAAGTGACCAACATAGAGGTGGGCAGAAGTAGGCCCACAACTCTATCTAAATACATACAAGATCCTTCCACATCACAGACTCATATGTTGGAAAGGTAGCTTAGTGTGGATGTGTCTTCCTTCAGTAGGCCTGTTGAAAAAGACCAGGACATAAAGGAAAGGTATAAAGAAATCAAAATGAGGAACGAGAGGCTTAAAGCCCAAACATATGCTCAATACCTAAATCTCACTCCAAGAAATCAAACAAGGCTGATGTTAGCCTTTGACATGAAGGAGGGAAATTTGCAGATGTCATTTATCAAACCTACAACACAGCAGCCCAAAACATCATCAGATTTCAAGAGGGTTGACTTTGAAGTGTTGGCAAGGGATATTCATCCCATAGACAAAATAGAACTACATAAATAGACTAAAGAGATGATATACTCCACCCTAACAGGTAAAGCCATAGCTGCCCATCAGCTACAAAACTCTTTGAACAACATTTCGACACAATTTCAATTAGAGAAGGCCTCCTCACAAGCAAAGTATACGAGGATTAAGTCTTTGGAAGACTTGCTTATTGAGTTGGGACATGATCCCAAGGATATAAAACCTATTGAGTAGCTGATAAAGAAGAAGAATAATGATATTGTTGCACTGAAGAAGCAATTGAAGATACCTCAGCTGCAACATCCTCAAACACTTGAAGTCATAGAGAAGCAAACCAAACATGAAGAGTTGATGAACTTGGTCCTAAAACTCAATGATCAACTTAGGGAGACAAAAAAAGAATTGGATAGCTTGATCCAATTAAAACGAACTACCATTGCATCAACTTCTACAAACATCATCCCTACTGTGTCTACAAAAGTCCCTTCTACACAGGAAGGTTCACTTGCACCAACAGCTCCACTTGCCACAACATTGCCAGTAACAGTAGAGTCTACAACAACAGCAGATGTAATAGGAGAAAAGGCAGCAAAATTAGTTAGAGCCATGGAATAAATCTCAATTTAGGCTACTGAAATGAATAGACTAAAGGAAAAGTGGCAATTTTAGAGACTGATTATAAACTTGCACAAATTATTCAAAAAGAAGAGGCACAAAAAGCCAACAAGATGAGTGAAAAGGTCAAAGCCTTGGAAAAGGACCTAACATTGGAGAAACCCCTTGGGCAAGCCAAGGAACTATTATGGGCCAATATCATTGACTTTGTCAATGATATTTGGCCTTCAATTCAAGTTATTTTTTAACAAACAAAATTAATAAAGATCGCTATAGAAGCTATCCAGAAAGTGAAGAAGGAGTTGGGAGACATGCTTAAGGATGCCAATAGACTCATCCACTTCCTCAATAGCAAGAACAGGTATGAGCTCCATGAGCTAGACATAGAGGATAGGACTGAAACCATTTTGGAAATAAGGAAATTCCTTCCAAAAGAAACCTAATGCTGAAGTTAGAAGAAAAGTGCGACAACATGCAGGTGGCCATAGTTATATTCATGGCCAAACTCCAAATTTTGAGGGAAAAAGGATTGCCCAGTCCATTGGTTATTAATGATAAACTCATGACATAGTTGGACTATGGTAATAGAATTAGATAGTTGGCTAAGGAAAAAGCTATCACTTCATCCATAAAAGCACTAACAACAGGTAAATTTTTGTATAACACATTTGAAAACTTGTTTTTTCCTGATCATGAGATAAAAAACATATTCCTTACCAAGCCCAATTTTGCTAAGTATACTGAAGCCGATGAAATCTATAGGAGGATGATGAATGTAAAATTACCTGATGCAGAATGGTGGGAAAAGATGATTGATTTACTATGAAAAATTTACAGTAAAAAGATACTCCACAGTAAAAATGAGAACAACCAAGTAAATGAATGAAAACAGGACAATATGGTTAAAGAGTATCAGGTTCAAAGAGTATCAGGTGAAAGATCAAAATTGAAGAAGATTCTAGCGTGAAAGACCACAATTGTAAGCCAACATAAAGGGCTACAAATCCAACCATAAAAGCCAGTAGTACCACATAAAGAGGGACAACATGAAATAGTTCAATAGTTGTCTCTATCTTCCTACAAGAAGATATTTTGTATTTCCTAGATTAAATCTCAAGTTAGTTTGAGATATTTTGTAATAATGTTTTGTATAAATACTTGAAAATTCTAAGTATGTAGGGTGGATTCTTAGACATTTCTATAGACTTTCTTGATCAAAAGAATGTAAGATATTGTATCACTGTTTGGACCAACAAGCTGGATTAATGAATAAAGACAAGACATTTCACAAGATTCATGTGTAGAGCGAAGTACAGACAAGTATTTTCTCTTGTGTTGTTATCTTTCTTTAAAAGTTTCTCCACAATATTTAGTGTATCTGAAATATGAATGCCATAATATGGAATGATATCTCAAAATTTGCTTCATTGCACTCTGTTTTAACTATTAAGCATTTTAATGTTTTTCGCTAATTATATAAGTTAAGAAATTCTTGATTCCTCCTTAGTTTAGGTAGTCTCCTCGTAATATATAGTAAAGAATTCTTAATTTACCTTTTCTCACGATCATCCTTTGTTGCTCATTTTAATCTTGGTTTGAGAATTCTTAAATGCTCTCTCAACTTGGTTAAGATCATTTCACCCATTCGGCCCAAAGACCTGCACTTTACTCTGCTAGATTGCCCTTTGAACACTCCCTTTAATGAGTTAATTCTAGTTATGTTGACTTTCTTTGAATCCATAGCCCAATAGTCTAGAGACATCATTCTATCCATATATTTTAAGGATTCCACCATCCAACCTTCAATACAAATCAAAACCCCCTGAACTTTAAGAACTAGCCTAAAATCCCAACAAACAAAGCTAAATCATACAGAGAGAGCCCTCTCTGAGTCATATGTTGGCTAGAGCCTATACTTAAAATATTGTTTTGTGGTTACCTTGGTATTTTCCTTCTTCTGATAACTTATAGGGAAAAATTCTGAGTGATAACAGGGGCTATGCAAAGTGGGAAAATTTACAGAAACGAAAGTAGCATAGAACTAGAAACTAGCCCCTTGATTTCACGTCTGCGAGGAAATGAAGAAGAGCTCGTGAAGTTCTTTCCAAGAAGTGCGATCAATCTGATAAGGTAGAGGATTCTATGCATACCACCCCACCCACACCACTGCCAATTTCACCATCTTCACCCCTATCTTCGCCCATACCACCTCCGCCACCATCGCGAGTTAATATGGTAAGCGAGATAAAATTACCGATATTCAAGGGAGTAGGAAATGAATATCTAGACCAGTTTTGGTTCATGATAAAAGCAATGTGGGAAGCGAAAGGAGTTACAAATGAAAATATAAATAAATTCATGTTCATCAGTGCTCTGCAGGATTGTACACTGACCTGGTACATTAAGAATTCCAATGACAATACGAATGCAAGGATTGTGGATATCCAAGTTGTGCTGAAAAAATAATTTAGCAGGACGAAGTCAGAGACGCATTCAATCATTGGGTTCAAGGAGATCACAATGATACCAGGTGAGACCGCTTGGGATTTGGATCAGAGACTAAAGTGTACAATTCATGAAGCTAATATGACCTTGATGGATGGAAAACACTGCACATGGTTTGTAGCATTGCTAATGCCAGACCTAATGAATGCATTGTCACAACAGAGGCTAATAACTCATGCTGAGGTCTTGGAGATCATGATGAGGCTGCATGAGACACCAATACAGGATCCTAACCTGGGAGTTTAGCAGATCCACGCGCAGTTGAAAAACTTGTGCCTTGAGATGCAGAGTCTAAAATAGGACAGGATAGCTTGCCCAAAGGTGCATGGTGATGTATGATGTGTTAAATGCAAGGGTCAGGTACATGACAAGGACCACTACCTGGTGTTCACGAATTACCTTGTGGGAGGAGGAACAATCCCATTGAGACCAGAGGCATAAGAAGGACCTAGCATGACACCTGCATTGTGGTGCATGATTTTTCAAATAGGAGGAAAGCATGCTATGAACAAATGCCATTTATTGCAGAAGTACACACAGAAGTCGCAACAGTTATTCTATAATTTCTATAGGTCAGTGGGACATGATGAGCGCACCTATAGAAGTTATGAAATGATTATGGATAGGACTCCTACCTACAAAGTTTAGGCCAAAACGTGGCCCCTTGATCAGAACATAGGGATGGGGCGAACTAGATTTCAGGGGCACAGACGACGCCGAGGTGGAGGAGGACTTGGAGGATGTTACAGAATGTTGATATGTTACAATTCTAGAGGGCCGTGACATTATGCCCATGATTGTATGAATCCAATGCATCTGTCATGTCTATATTGTACATTGTTTGATTACGAGACGGAGGACTGTCCCACACTGATAGCAAGGTTGCATGACAAGGGAGTGCTTCAACATTCCTCGACCTAGAACCTACAAATGATGAGGTCTGAGCCATGCGAGGAAGACCGTAATGTGAACATTGTGCTTCAAAGTGGAATTACAATGGGAGATGACAAAGGAAAGCAGCCTGAAGATAATACTTGGGTTCACAAGGCTCCACCGAAAGAACCTGAGTTTGATTTGGAGTGCGCTAAGGAAACATTCATGGAAGCAAAGAAGAGCTTGCTGATGCCTCCACTTCAGGAAACGAAGACATACCGGAGCTAGAAATGGACCCCTTGATGCTCACGATGTTCTTGGAAACATGTATGAAGCTACTGCATGATAGCAAGGCTATAAAGGGACTGCAAAAACTCATAATAGATGTGCTGGGACCACTCTAGGAGAACACGCATAGTTAGGAAGGTTGGAAAGCATGCGACGAGGATGGGAAGAGAAATGAGACTAATCATGCAGATTGGAGAATGTGAGATGGACCAAGTATTTCTGGACTTAGGATCAGACGTGAATTTTCTGCGAAGCAAACATGGGAGCACATGGGAAGGCCTTCCCTACAATGATCTCCTATCCAACTATGAATGGTGAACCAGCAAAAGATCGTACCGATGGGAAGATTGTAGGGAATCACCGTGGACATTGAAAGAGAAAGCACGCTAGCATATTTTGAGGTGATGCAAATTGTTGATGACAATATTCCCTACCTTCCATTGCTAGGGATAGATTGTGCCACTGACATAAACAGGGTGATAAATCTGAAGAAGTGCAAGATGATTTTTGAGAAAAAGTCCCTATGCATATTGTACCTTTGGACCCTGCGGAAGGATCGCGGTACACAGAGCCCATGCACGACTATGAAAGTGATGACGATTTGGACTACATCTACAAGATAACCACGCGAGAGAAAAATTAGGTAAATCCCACTGCGGATGGACGAATCTCATGGGAGCGCGAAAGCTCCTGCACATCGGATTCTGATGAGGAGATAGAGTGATGGAAGAACCAGTTACACAAGGTAACCATGCTGAACTACAACATGATGTTGAGATCATTGTGTTGCATATCAACAGAGATAAGGGATCCGCTTACGTATGATGGGTTAAGCGAGGTAGATTCCTTCCTGAAAAGATTCGAAAAAGAGGTGCCAGAACAGCAACGCTTCGAGGCTTAGAAATGAGTACTACGCGCTATGCGCACGAGGTGGTGGGGTATGCACCAAGGAAGCTTTGAGGACTGGCGTGAATGCAGGAGAATGATGTGCATGTATTTTAGGAAGCCTCAAATGTGATTCATAGACAATTATGACAGATGGGATGATACGTGCACACACCTATCCAAATGAATATAGGAATATGTTACAAAACCTGCATGGATGCACATAGACTTCAGGGTCAGTAAGCATATATGGGCAAGGCAATGGCGCGAACGACCCCTTTGATTGGAACAACATAGTATGGAGAGACCAAGTGTGCAGAATTTTATCCATGTAGATGCCTTTAACGAAGTATGCGAAGCATTGAACAAGGTACATAATGCACAATGGACTGATTGGGACTTACACGTACCAATGGTTCTATGGACTTATTGAACAACGTGCAAGAAACTAACAGAGCAGACACCTCCAAGGCTGGGATATGGAGCAAACATTGGAATCCCCGTATGGTATAAAATGCCTAGTCTGCGCATATCTGCACCGATAGATACAATGGCTCGTGAAGCCTTGGAAGAAGGGATCACATAGCTGAACAAAGCCGAACGCTTAGGACCTGAGGAAGAAATCTGACAAGATGATCTTCGGCTCCAAGAACTTATGAAGGAAAGGGTATGATTAAGGGAGAAAAGCACTCTAGTGGAAGCAGATATCAAGAAGTTTGAGGACGAGATAAAGTAATATTTTCTCGATAAGAAGACCAGGGTAATAAAATAGGGTGCACACACTCACATTGACGAATTTGGGGACTACCACTAAGATTTCATCAATCTAATGCCTTGGATTAGACCACATATTACTAAACAAATCAACCATGATGGTGCACTGCAGCTGATAAAGTGCATGATGCAACCATTAATAATAAAAGGTGGATGTTTTCCAGGACAAGTGATGGAAAACCAGTTGAAACCCTCTACAAGTGTCGTGGCCACCTGACTAAGCATGGGAACTATAGACTTATTGCTTCAGGTATTTGAAAGGAGGCGCTGGACTATAAAATTCTCTATCCAAGAGCTGTGTGCAGGAGCACAGTGTCACAAGGTCCATGACTGCGCAAGGGGGGATGTGTTGCCGCGTGAGTGGGTTGGAAAGTGACCATTGGAGTCACTATTCATGATGTGATGCTCGACTTGAAACAAAATGTAGTAGGAGACAGGCAATTAACATAAAATTTATGGGCAAGATTTGGGAAAATCTGTCACCAAGGGAGCATTAATGAACCAGGTTTGGGGGAACAGTCGAATTCAAATTCAAAAGATGCTATAAATTATAGATAGTTGTGCCGGTGGTGGCACTTGCTGAGCAGTGCGCGGAAGGGGTCTAGTTTAATTGGTCCGAGTTCTTATGCAAAGAGTTCCTGGAAAATTGTTGCGAGGCCCAAGAACAAGGAAAAATGTTCCATTATGCATGGCTTCTGCTATCCATAGTGTTGGTGGTAGGCGAATTGCTAGAAGATAGCCAATTCCCCACAATTTATAGGGATCTGCCAGAGCTCGCGAAGTATGCTTCACTGTGGTCCACGAAAGACGTGAACTAGATCTGCAACAACAAGATATTCTGGGTGTTCATGGAAATGAACATCAGAATAGGGATTAACCACAAGCTACAGTTATCACCCACTGTCTACAACAACCCACAAAGTTTTGCAAAATTTAAAGAGGACTTCCACAACATATATCTCAGAGCGCACAAGTACCCGACCAAGAAATGGAATGCACTACCCTTCATAGCCACAAACGATGTGATTTTCAATGTACTAGAGACATGGCCGCCAAAGTGGCACACCCCAGACATCGCGATGGTGGAGAAGTCTGTTGCGCAGAAGAGGAAAGAGGAAGCCAAACTACGAATGGTGCAGTTGGCATAGAAGAGAAGGCAAAAAGCAGTAGCAACAAAAGAGTAGGATGCATGCGATGATGTGTAGATGGAAACAGATCAGAAAAAGGTTGTAGCAACAGCAGCATAGGAGGCAGTCAAGAAGGTGTGTGAGGGCCAGAAGTCGCCTTCGAATGAGCAGGAGAAAGCAATGGAAATAGAGGAAGAGGAGGGCAGCACGGACCCACAAACATCATCAACACAACTGAAGTGCCAGCACTCAAGCGAGCGGACGGGGCTGCACAAGAAGGTCAAAGCATCAAAGTTGTCTATCGACCCTATCACCCTTACAGAGGGGGATCTGCATGACATAGGTGAGACAGTGTGCGACATCACCACCGAGGCCCTCCAGAACTTCGCAAAGGAGAACCAGAGTGTGCTAGGGCCCCTCTAAGTGCAGCTTTAGGAATTACAGGTGTGAACTCCTCAGGTTGGTACTCTTTTGACCAGCCTCATAGTAGGAACAACTACAACCAAGCAAATGCTACGCGCTTGGACTACCAACACAATAGTGCTGCCAGAAGGGGCACTGGTTACAACAAATGAGGTCAACAGGCCTACAGTTAGTGCACTGAAAGGCATCAGTATCAACATGACTATGCTCCCATGGGAGACGCTCTATGTGCTGCAAGATGGGATCATTGCAGAACTACGAGCTAGGGAGAGCTACATTGCTGCAGGTGCTGAGCGAGCAAAATATCAACATGGAACAGTTGAGCTTGCAGCATGATGAATTTGTAGCACAAAACAGGAAGATGGTAAAGGTACTAGAAGAATCCTACTAGATGGTCCCTGAGTTGACCATCTCTGTAGAAGCACCAACAGAGGTGCGCATCCAAAAACTAGTAGCACAGGTGCACGAGGCACGAGAAGAAATGGCCAAGGTTTAGCCGAGTTGAACCTTAAAATAGTAGAGTTGTGGTTGAAGGCACAACCATCCACCTCTCTAGAAGTCAAAGAACAATGTGCCAGTACTATTACATTAGGGATGGAAGAGATCAGCGATGTAGTAAGGGACTGCACTAGAATGTGGGAGGAGTCATTTGAGGTCCTCACCAATCTGTAGGAGGACCCCAATATCTAGCGCTTAGAGATAGATGTGTGTTAGCTCCAACAACAGTATGACAACATCCAAGGGACCGTGCAGACAGTGGTCCTCACTCAGAGGCTTGCGCAGATGCAGCAAGCCAAGGCACTGAAAGAGCAAGGGGACACAGTGCAGCACCAAGAAGTCATCTTGAAGGTGCGCGTTTAGCCTTGGATTGAAAAAGCTTTGTCATTACAACAAAAATTGAGGGCAAGCTCATGCAAATGCAGGGGGCATGGAACTAGATGCAGGGAAGCAATTCTGACACTACGATTTCGGAACAACGTGTATAAGAGATCTAGCAGGCAGCCCCTCAGTGCGCTGCCAACTATTGGGCATGGAATCCCCCCTAAGGAATGTTTTGGGGCTCAAATCCCAAGTTTTGACCCAATCTTGTTGTAAATCTCTGTGAATTGTGGGCGTGGAGCGCAAAATGTATCATAGAGTCACAGGGTTGTCCGCCATAGTTTTGTAATGTAATGTTGGTTGGATAGTCCTACCCATGGTCTGTGGACCATGGGATTGTATAAATTGAGCAAGGCTCTAAGTAGATAGGGCATGATGAGAATAGAGAATAAGAGAGAAAGGAAGAGAGTCTAAGTGACTAAGTGTGTCTTTGGGTCATAGAGTAGGAGAAAGCTCTGTAGCTAAGTGCATAGAGGCCTAATAGTTCGTAGACCCCTGTAGCTGAGTGCGTAGGGCGGAGTCGAGTCTGTAACCAAGGAAGGAATTAATAAAGATAAGTTTTTTATCATTGTATGTATTTGTTCTCAAATTAATGCATGTTTGATATAATTTGCAAACATACTGTTTATTTACTCTGCGTGCCTATATGAATGGTTTATGTTGTTAAGTATAACTTAAAGCACGCAAGTAGGCTAAAATAATCAACTAACATTGGAATACCAATAAGGATTTGGGTAATAACGTAGAAGCGTAGCGTTCAACCCCCAAGTAGGGTTGTGCGAAGGTAGTATAACAGGATGCGAGGGATAGGAAAGTGCGCGAAGCGACTTGTGCACAAGGTCGAACCGCAAACCACTTGAACTCATTAGACATCTCCAGGGTGAAAAAACCTGGTTCTAGCACCCTCCCATACTACTTCGGGTGAGACTTCAATCTGCATTCCATGGATTGTTGCCAAAAGGGCTATTAGTACCAAAATTTGTTTGGATAAATTAACTCTGCACCTGGGTCAGGACCCTATAAGCCAACAAATGGTTTCACTGCTAGGACCGGGATCTTCATAAGAGATGTCCGATGTCGTATCACTGGAATTTGATAAAGAAAGGAATTGAATAGGTTGGACAGAAAGATTCATGAGTTCGCGGTGGAGGAAAACATGAATCCGTGATTATCAAAGGAAGAGTGGTTAGGTTGCTACTTATATATGAAAATCCACGAAATTTTCTTTGCATCCTTCCCCTCTAAGTTGTACGAGTGGATTGTGAAGATAACAGATAGTCAAGGAAGGTGTAGACTCAACAAACCTATTATGTGGACTCCAAAGTTGGTGCGCAGACTGGAAACGTCAGAAGATAATATCACACGCGCTATTGACCATTGGCTCGATCGAATTATAGGAGGATTTATCACCGAGTTCGTAGTAGATACTTTATTTAGCTATAGCGAGGTGGAACGATGCTTCCTCAAAGGACCATGAGGTAAGTAAGTTAAATCTTTGAACACTTTGATTAAAATGCTTCTATGTGAAAAGTGGGTTATGCAAATAAATTGATGTTTGGGGCTACGTGTAGTGGGAGGATCTACATAAACAAAGGTAGTGCAGAACTAGAGTCTAGCCCCTTCATTTCACCTCCACGGGAAAGTGAGGAAGAGCTCGTGAAACTCTCACCAAGAAGCACGATCAATCTAATAAAGTAGCGAATTCCACTTATTCCACCCCCCACCTACACCGCCACCAGTTTCACCATCTTCACCCTCGTCTTTGCCCACACCACCTTCGCCACCACCACAATTCAATATTCCAAGTGCGATAAAGTTGATGGTGTTCAAAGGAGCAGGGAATGAAGATCCGGACCAGTTTTGGTTTGTGGTAAAGGCTGTATGGGAAGCATATAGAGTCACGGGTGACAATATAAAGAAGGCAACGCTAGTAGCACTTTGTAGGATTGTGCACTGATGTGGTACATTAAGCATTACAATGACAATCCAAATGCAGGGATCACGGATATCCAAGTTGTGCTAAATAAGGAATTTAGCAAGCCAAAATCAGAGACACAGTCGATTATTGGGTTTAAGGAAATCGTGATCCTTCCAGGTGAGGCCCCCTTAGAGCTAGATGATTTGTGAAGCCAACATGACCTTGATGGATGGGCAACACTGAGCATGGTTTGTAGCTTCTTTAACGTCACATCTAAGGAACACACTGTCACAACAGAAGTTATCCACTTAGGCTGAGGCTTTGGAGATTGCAATGAGACTGTATGAGACCCCGATACAAGATTGTAACTTGGGATTCCAACAGATCCACGCATAGTTGAAAAGTTGTGCCTTGAGATGCAGAGTTTGAAACAAGATAGGACGACCCGCCCAGAAGTGCACGAGGAGGTATGGTGCGTAAAGTGCAAAGGCCAGGGACATGACAAGGACCATTGTCCAGTATTCATGAACTACCTGGTGGCAGGAGGACCAATGCCATTAAGACCAAAGGCCCAAGTAGGACCGAGTGCGATGCCTGCATATGGTGCGTGATTTGTTAGATAGGAGGAAAGCATGCTACAGATAACTACCATCTATTACAGAAGTATATGCAAAGTTCCCACCAGTTGTTTTGTAACTTCTGCAGGTCAGTAGGCCACGATGAGCGCACCTGTAGAAGTTATGAACTGATGATGGACCGAACTCCTACTTACAAAGTTTAGACTGAAACACGGGCCCTCGATCAAAATGTAGGGATGGTGCGCACTGGAGTTTAGGGGTGTGGATGCGGTCGAGGTGGAATGGGACCAGGAAGGTGTCGCCGATAGCTGATCTGTTATAATTGCGGAGGGCTAGGGCATTATTCCCGTGATTGTACATATCTGATGAGACCATCATGCTTATATTATACCTAGTTTGATCATGAAACAAAGGATTGTCCCACACTTATAGCGAAGTTACGCGATAAAGGAGCACTCCAACCAACTCAGAACCTACAAATGATGAGGTCTAAGTCATGTGTGGAAGACCCAAATGTAAATATCATGCTTTGAAGTGGTATTATAATAGGGGATGACAAAGGCAAGTAGCCCAAAGAGAGTGCCTGGGTTCACAAGGCTCCAAAAAAGGAACTATAATTTGATTTAGAGCACACTAAGGAGACATTCATGGAAGCTAAGAAGAGCTTCACGGAGGCCTCCACTTCAGGTAATAAAGACAAACTGGAACCAGAAATGGAACCATCAATGCTCACTACCTTTTTGGAGACGTGCATGAAGCTGCTGCATGACAACAAAGTGGTGAAGCGACTACAAGAACTCATCACTAGATGTGTTGGAATAGGAGAACCGTGCATAGTCCGGAAGCTCAAAAAGCACACAATGCAAATAGGAAGGTAGATGAGATTGACCACGTAGATCGGGGAATATGAAATGGATCGTGATTTTGGATCTAGGATTGGACGTGAATACCCTACCAAAGCATACATGGGAGTGCATAGGCAGGCCCATGTTGCAATGGTCTTTGATTCAATTGCGAATGGTGAACCAACAAAATATCCTACCCATGGGAAGATTTCAGGGAATAACAGTGGATATCAAAGGTGCGAGCACGCTTGCAAATTTCGAAGTGATAGAGATTGTTGAAGACAACAATCCCTATCTCGCACTACTAGGAATAGATTGGGCCATTGACATGAATGGAGCGATAAATCTAAAGAAGTGCAAGATGTTTTTCGAGAAAAAGTCACTACGCGTAGTGGTACCTTTAGACCCTGCGGAAGGATCGTGCTACACAGAACCAGTGTGCGACTAAAAAGATGATGATGATCTATAATGTATCTACAAGATAACTACTCAGGAACAGGAATGGGTGAATCCAACAGCAGATGGCAAGATTTCGTGTGCGAGCGAAAGCTCCTGCACCTTAGATTCAGATGAGGAGATAGAACAATGGCAGAACCAGTTACATGAGGTAACCATGTAACTATAATTTGATGACAAGGTTGTTGCGCTGCGTGAAAAAAAAGGTAAGAGATCTACCTATGTATGATGGGTTGAGTGAGGTTGATGAATTTCTGAACAAATTTGAAAAAGAAGTACCGAAACAACAACATTTTTGATGCTCTGAAATGGGCACTACGCGGTATGCCCACAAGATGGTGGGGTATGCATCAAAGAAGTTTTAAGGACTGGCATGAATGCAAAAGGATGATGCTCATGTGGTTTGGCAAGTCTCAAATGTGGATGAAAGCTGGGTATGATGGATGAAACAACCTGCGTGCCCACCTATCACAATGGATAGAGGCATATGGTGTGCAACCTACACAAACACACACTGTCCTCGCAATAGGAAACACGACCAACAAGCAGGAGTGGGCAAGATGATGACACAAACGACGAAGTATGATAAGACCAAGCACATTGAAGACTATCTGTGTGGAAGCCTTTGAAAAAGTATGCAAAGTGTTGAACGTGGTACACCATGCGAAACACACTGACTGGGACCTACATGTATCAGTGGTCTTATGGGATTATAGGACCATGTGCAAAACCTTAACCGCGCTGGAACTTCTGAAGCTGAAGTATGAAGTAGAGGTTGTAATCCCTATGGAGCATGCGAAGCCTAGACCATGCACAATAGCACCTATAGATATGATGGTTCACGAAGCCTGGAAAGGAGGGATCACATAGCTGTAAGAAACATAATGTATGGGGATTGAGGAAGAAATCCAACTGGGAAACCTTAGACTCCATAGACTGGAAGAAGAAAGGGTATGGTTAATAAAGAAAAGTGCTTTGATGGACACAGAGGTCAAGAACCTAGAGGATGAAATAATGAAAGATTTTCTCAGCAAAATGACCAGGCTGGTAAGACGGGGTCCATGCGATCCTAATGACAGGGTTAAGGCCTATTGCCATGAATTGATTAGTTTGATGCCTTGACTTGGACTGAATATTGCTAAGCATAGTTGTTATAGAAATATTTGGGCACTATAACCCCAATCATATATGTCCATAAACCAAGGGCTTCTGAGTCCCTAAAAGTGTTGTTTCACACCCTAAAGGAACAAGGCCAGCTGATTACGTCATCTCCCAGAAGTTCTCTATGGAAAACTGCTCAGAATTAGTCAAAACTAGACCATACAAACTGATCAGTGCTAAGGGTGTGATGCATCTCACCTGCCACATGTAAAAAGTGTGATGCATACTGAAAATGCCTTCTATAGGGTGCGATGGGCGAGAGTAGACAAATGGTGGAGATAGTTTGCAAGGTGGAGGATCATGGAATCTTCCAGAAACTTCTCCTGTGACACTTGCCTCTCTGAATTCACCTAAGGATGAGTAAGAGATCATGAATCTCCAAGTGGAACCAAGAACTATCAGAGTGAGGAAACTAATCAAAATCCCAGAAGCTGACTCACCCCCCTGCAAACATCTATATATGGATCCCTCATCTCAGAGATCCAAAGGTTGGAATTTTGTATCTTGTAAGGAAGTGTTGTTGGTTTCTTGGTGGAACATCATAGTGTTGGGTGATCTAAGCTTTTCATGAGTTGAAGAAGGGCTTTCATGCTAGGAGGATGATGCTGGGTCAGATCAGTGGGTTGTAATCCTCTCTTCTACTCTTTCTATCAATAAATCTATTTTAGTTTTCCTCCACATTCTTGTATGTTTGAGTTGATATATGCATTTGTGTGGTAAATATATATTTGGTCCCATATTTTTTATGATCATAGATCTCTGTGCTTTGATGGTATCATGCTGCTTTGACTTTACAGGCACTCTTTGAATCGAGGTAAGCAAGGAAGGAGTGGCAAAGATCTGTTAGAGGGGAGAGGAAACAGTTAATAAGCGAAACAAAAGATTGAGGTTGGTACTCTCTACTTCTCTCCTATCTACTTCTCATAAAGGAAAATGAAAGTAACTTTAGTTTGTTTGTTTCTAAGATAGCTACCCATCTTAGTGGGACTAGTAGCTCTGAATGGACACTAGATTTCCTGATAACAAAATAGTGACTCCACTGGGGAGCGAATAGCTTGTTTGCTTATTTATATTTGTTTGCTTTATAAACTACAGACATAACCTGAAGTCAAGCCAGCTAGCCTTCGAAATGTTTTTGCTATGCAACTACAAAGTAGATCAATGTTGCTTTAGTCCATCTCTGGGTTTTGTTTATAAACTGAACTATCGATTTGCTAACATCCTAATTGTCCTGGTGGTGGCTCAAGTAACCTCATTAGATCAGCCCTTATGATTTGCATTTACTGACTATCATTAGCTCAGCCTAAATCCCTGAACAAAGCTGTAAATTGTAACCAAAAACCAAGTTGAAGTCTCATCCCTGGACCATCACACCTTCTCCTCTTCGCAATCTGGATGCATCATACCTCCTGTGTGCAGTAGGTGAGATGCATCCCTATTTCCCTGTGTTACAAGTGCAATGATCAGATAAGACTATTTCTGCCTCCAGATTTTGGTTTTTTCTTCACTCTCTTTAGCTTTATTTAGGAGTTTTGCTATATGTGATTAGTATACTACTGTAGAAATTCCCTTCCTTTGCATCATTCAGCCTCCATTTTACAAAGAATTGTGAGTGTTTTTATATATTTTTCGCCATTTACAATTCTCATTGACAAAAAAGTAGCTTAATCGAACTGTCGTCTTTTGATTTGGAAGTGTCGCAAGTGTCCCAACCACAGAAGAAAAGAGATCCACAGTGACCTAGGCTAGAGCAAGGGAGGAGTTGGTAGGCACAGTAATCAAAAGAGACAGAAAGCTCATAGCTCAGGTTATACTAGGCTGGTACCTAACTTCTAAAGCTAGGCTAAACAGAGCGAAACTATGAGTTGAAACCCCAAGTTCCACTCCCTAGAGGCACAGGATACAAAAATGATACAACAAGTCACTGGGGGAACGTAGTATCGATTCGAGACTCTTTCTGATGGTTAATTACACTGTTACTCTTGTATTTTATTTGAATTAATAGTATTTCAAATGTCGAAAGCAGTTTTCAATTCAAAATCGCAAAGTGTCGTCATAGTCTTCCTTTCGTCTTTTGAAGAGAAAATTGTTAGTACTGTCACTTTGAAAAGATAATTCAGATTTGTACATAGCATTCTTTTTGTCATTCACACATTAAGAAAGCAAAAAAAAAATACATGCATGTGCATTTGCATTTAGACTGCTTGTTGATTTTGATTTAGGACAATGCATCTAGTGTGTGCTCTCTGCTCTATGTTGAAAGAATCTCACTTCTCTTTCCTTAGTATCTAGGATTTTCATTGCAAAAAGAAGAATAAACGAATGTTTATCATCTTAGATTGCATTTTAGGAATTGTATATCTACATCACGCGGTGAACCTTAAAGGCAAACTTCTTAAGAAAGATCAAGTGTAAAATAAATTCAATGAACATAAAAACGCTTTGGAACCTAACACACAACATTTAGAAGTCTAGGCTAGAGACGTATTCTGGCGTCGTAAAACCTGGTAACTATCGCTTTCGTCATAGGTTGGGTGATTCCTCCTCTTTGAGATGACAAGTGTCAGTATGGACTTGTGCTCCCATGTACCGTCGAGTATATATTGGGAGACCACAATAGGCTATATCCTTTATCCTTAGGAAGCCATGTCTACTTCCCTATCGATCACAATGCACTGAACACAACATTTGGGAAGATTGACTGCCATACCGTAAAAAGTATTATGCAGTTTTGTGATTGGTTTGGTAATCCCTCTATCTATATTTCTAGAGTAGTCTCTTTCATTCCTTTTTAGAATCCTTAAAGGAAAAGGTCCATCTAAGCACTTGTCACTTCAGGCTCATTAAAAATCGAAGGCGACTAGAGTCATCTTTAGCTTTTTCTCGACTCTTAAAAATTGAAAAATCAAGTTGTGTGAAAGCCTCTAAAATTCAATTAATTCGGAATCACATTTTATCCTTTGAGTTTCAAGTAATCCGTAATCGTGGAAGAAATTCAATCAAAATCCCATCATTCGTGGAGACTAATGAGTCAACCATCTTTGACTCCAGAAACGAAACTATTCCAGACCAAGTGAACTTGTTTAACTGGATCAAAGTCCCTTGGTTTGCTTGGAATTTATGTTCCAACATCCTTAGAGACTCTAGTTACTCCAAACATTTATGGTATCCCTGCCTCTACAGAAGAAGTTCTGCAGCCACAAGAGGACATGTTGTGGCCACCAACAACCCCCCTCCTTAAGAAATATTATTGCTAATATTAAATAAGTGGGGACCCTCAAAAAAATTAGTTAGTGTTACATTTTCTTTTTAGATGAAACTTACAACATCATGGACTTAGGAAAATACCTTGAAAAATCTAGAAAACCTAAGTTCATAATGAAAAAAATTAAATTTACTCCTTAAAGGATATCGCATCGCGCAAAGGATGATATGATACACCTTCTAAAGAGTTAAAATGATAAAAGGCAATATTGCGACGCAAAACTTCATCGCATCGCATATACTGAAGAAAAACACTCACATTGAAAAACTTTAAACATCGCAAATATCACAAGAATTACACAAGAATTATAATGATCTGCGATATTGCGATATTGTGATACCATAATACTGCGATATGGCAAAATTGTGATACTGCGATCTGCGATAAAAACATCACGTTGATATTGAGACATTGCAATATTGCGATACTGCGATCTGCGACATTGCAAAGAAAAAACACGGGACCCCTCCATCACAGTTGGTTCTGGCTCATTGTTCGAGAAAACTTTTTAGCCAAGAGTTGGTCATGTATTTTAATGCGAATTAATGGGTTATTGCCAGTTGTTAATGAAGTAGGGCGTTGTGTTTTTCGAAAAAATAACTCACGTAAGGTGGCATGTCTTGTATATCTTCGACATTTAAAAGTTTTCCTATTATTAGTCCTTTATCATTACTTCTACCTCAATGTAAACTGCAGGAAAGAAGGACGAAGCGTTATACACGGCATTACGCAGAAAACAACGAGGAGGGAAGGCAGTGCTCCTATGAACATTTCTGAAGGCATACTTAATCCACTCAAGGAAAAAAAGAGACGCAGAACTCTTCGGAGGCATTTATCATAGATTTATCATGTATAGTCATGGTTGAATGGATACTGAAAGACGCTGATACCAGAAATAAACAGTTTAATTGTAAGGGTCAAGAGCTCACAGAAATACTATTTTTACAAATTTTGGGCTTTATACCGAATGACAAAAAAAGGCGCAAGAGGCAAAAACCACATCAGGGAAGCCCGGATCAAGAAACATAGGCAGTTTTCGATGCGTGATTAGTGCTTAGCGCTAATCGCGCATCGCTAAGAAAAATTGTTCGAAAAGGAAGGTCCCTAGTTGCACAGTCACCTGCGAGCCCCGAAAATTTCAAGAAATCAGCGATAGAAGTAAACTAGAAATAGAAGACTGAAGGAAAAGCAGAAGCAATCCAAAAGTTAACCAAGTTGAAATGGGATTTTTACTAGGGATACATGGTAATGCTACATATTCATGGGATGATTCTCAAGCATATCATCAATTTTACTGAGAAGATAATGCCAACTCTTGTTGTTTTTGTTTGCTTAACTCAACCAAAGGCGAAACACAGTCAGCCGACTCTACTCAGAAAAATACTAAATGCTTGTGACATTAAGGAGTAGAATTAGAAATAGTTAGTAGATTTAATTTTAGAATAGTTTTACTTAGAAAGAGGACGTCATTTAAACCGAATCCTCAATTTCTGTAAATAAGTTATTTTAGTAGTATTTAAACCCTTCTCATGCATTTAGAGAAGGGTCTAGAAATTTATCAAAAACTTGTCCTCAGAACATGCACTTTTTCACCCTCAGAGGAGGTTTTGGTGAATGAATGGAATAGGGTTTATTTGATATTTGCATTTGATATCTGCTACTGATGTTGCACTTCTGTACTCTTAGTAGATTTTGAATCAAGGAGAGATAAATCAATCATTGCTTGAAGCTCATGAGTAGGACTAGTTATAAATGGTACTTTTATCTCTTAACCATTTCTGCTTATGCGTTAAAGCGATATTCATTTTTCAATTATTTATATGTTACAGCATGAATGTCTGAGTTATCATTTGGCACTTTTGTATGGTGATAACTATTTGTTTATGTTTAGTGTATGAATAACTCATTTATGCAATATGTTTTAACAACTGTTTCATCTAACTTCTTATACGAAGTAGCTCATTTTTATCGAATTCTTTTCTTATGATAGCTGAATGATCTTTATTACCAGTTATTGTATGAAATCTTTTTAGATCGCATAGAAGAAGGATCACACCCCGGGTTAGCATAAATTTCAATGTTTTTCTATTTATTAGAATACAATAGCATAGCATTAGATTAGATAGAAGTATTCCAGTCCAAAAAAAACACCCATCTTTCTCACACACACACACACACACTGAATTGGGAAACTGGTCCCATGTCCCCAGTTGGACCCGCTATACCAAATGGATAAGGAGCTGCCAACCAAGGTCCGGACCGGGCGGGTATCCCCCTTGTTGTCGACCCGATTTTCGGGGCCCTCAACATATTTGGTGCTAGAAGGACGGCCTGAACTATGAATGGCAAGTAAATCCAAATCAAAATACCATTGTGAGAGTAATTCGCCATCACCATCTCCTCCGACTTCTCCATTACACTAAATCCAGAGTTAGAAGTCGCTAGAGCATCATCCGCTGCTACAAATCCTGACATTTCAGATCAATCTATAATTGAACCTCTTGAAGTCGAATCTTTGATTCATAAAATTCAGCGATTTTCCATTTCCCCTCAAAGATCTGATAAATTTCAGGGCAGTGTGACTTCGCAGTATAAGCCTTCTCATCCCCTGACCAGACTTAAGAGTGAAAAGTTCGGTATTCGGCCAATCGAGCTACCTCTTCCTAAAAGGAAAAGAGCAAGGAAGTCACCTAAAGGGTCCGACAGCGAGACTCTTTCATCAACATCATCCATCTCAACTTCTCCACCGTGAATTCAACCATCTACTCCACCACCCCAGACCATTATCAATCCACCTAGTGGAATCCCTACAACTCCTCCTCAATCATCTGCGATCATAATCACCTCATCTTCTCAACTATAGGGATCATTTTCTGCAAATCCCCCTATTAGCAATTCAGCAATGGCCCAGTCTCCATGGAACAATCCTGGGGCAGTCTTAATGCCTGCACCCTTGAGTCAAATACCGGCCCATCCTGAGAAATGGCTGCCCAAGTTCAATCCTGAGGCAGGCATGCTAGCAAAAGAACACATAAACAACTTTATGCTATCCATCAACCTCAATGGGGTTACTAATGAAGATGTTGTTGTTCGAATGTTTCCTTATACCCTACAAGGAACGACCAGATTGTGGTATTTTTCATTACCCTCTGGATCTATTACGAGTTGGGACATCTTCCAAGACCAATTTCTAACCAAGTTTGGTGATGACAGGTCTACGACAATGTTAATCAATGACGTATCCAACCTTAGGGCAGAATCTAGAGAACCGATCAAAGATTTCAATCTAGGTTTCAATAAGATTCTAAAAAAAATTCCTACTGCTTCCCAGCCCAGCGAGGAAGTGTGATGTGAATGGTATATCACTGCATTACCATCAAACATAGCAATCTTCGTGGATAGGGCTAATAAAAAAACCCTTGCTGAAAACATGAAACAAGCCATAGCAGTAGAGAAACGTATAATAGCCTTAGAGAAGAAATCCGCATTAGAAGATCAAAAGTCTAAGAAAGTCACCTTCAAAGAAGAGTCCAAGAAAAAACAAGCAAAAGATCCATTCGATTTGGAGGGATTGTAAAAATTTCTTAAGACCATGTCTAATGAAATGGTTGACATAAAAAAGCAAGTAGCATAAACTTCTTCAAAAAGGCCCTATAGATCTTTTAAAAGAGGCTCGTCAACAGATTAAAAGTCACCCAATGCTATAACAAATGCTGAATCCGAGGAAGAGGAAGAGGAAATTGTCACTGAAGGGAAAACCGATGATGAAGAAGTTGTATAATTACAAGGAATGTGGGATTTCATCCTCCCACTAGATGAAGATCAAGAAGTATTCCCAATTAACACACGAAGTAGAAATTAGCTTGATCCTCCCCAAACTACCCCAAAATCAAAGAGCGAAATCTCTGCAACAAAGGATAAGGTCGCAACAAAGAAACCGACATCTAAAGCGACTCAAACTAGCCCAATCCAAACAGATTCACCTACTCCATCTAAAACGTTGATCGTTTCGGATGAAATGGAGTACAATATCATAGAAGATATGAAAAAGGCTAGGGCAAATATCACTCTATACGAATTGAGCAAGCTAAAGCATCAACAAAAGATAATGATGAAAGAATTACATGCTGTGCTAGTTGCACCTTTGCCTGCCACTGTAATTTCTCAAGCTTCTCAAAACATGGGAGGACCTCCAAGTAATATGACTAACAACCTTGATCCAAATGACATTGCCTTAATTGGAGGTAGATCGAGATCTCATACTCCCCCTTTTCTCCTTAGTTATGAAATTTTTAACAAAAATGTACATAATTGTTTAGTGGATTCAGGTGCTTCATCGAATATTCTACCAAAGTCCATACGCACCAAATTAAACGTTCAACCACAGAAATCTATTGTTCGCATAGTTCAGCTAGATCGGTCTCAAGTCGAAGTCATCGGCGAACTAAATCAAGTAACCATAAGGTTGTCATCCAACCCGAAGGTATGTCAAGTAATTGATATTTTAGTGGTTGATATCCCTTAATTTTATGGCTTAATTCTTAGCAGGGATTAGTCAGAAAAATTGCATGGATACTTCTCAAATTACTGGTCGCATATGTGGCTGCCTTACAATGGTAAGCCAAATCAAATAAAATTTGAACGAGAATTACATCAAAAGTACATAGTAATGGAGTTAGAAGGGGAAAATGAACCAGTAGCATATAACAGTAGCATAATTGGCAATTATTCAGTAGATGCTTTTCTCAGCAATTTTAATGCTCATACGTCCCCATATTTAGAACATTTTGTTTTGTCCCAAGTTGAAAATTTTTCTCAAACGGATAGTTCAAAATGTATCAATTTTTTAGATAAACATGTAAATAAATCTTTGTTTTGGAAATTATTTTTTGATGGTTCCAAATCTAACGAAGGAGTAGGAGCACGATGCGTGCTAATTAGTCTAGAAGGAGACAAAATCATGTTAACATGCAGGCTCGAATTTGATTGTACCAACAATACAGTAGAATATGAGGCTTTAGTTCAAGGGCTATACAAAGCAATCGGCCTAAACATAAAGTATCTCCAAGTCTTCGGAGACTCTGAAATTGTAGTCAGACAGGTATGGAATACTATACATTGCCCGTCAGGTCATTTAAAACACTATCAATCTTTAGTTCAAGATCTGACTGAGCATTTTACAGCATTCAATATTTCATCAATTCCCATACTCCAGAATGCAAGCACTGACCTTTTAGCTAACGTAGCTTCTAAGCTCATTCCTTCAGAATATTTTAGTCCAGATAGATTTTCAATAGAATTAATCTTTATACCTTCTATTCCTGACAACATCACAAATTGGAGAATATTCAACAACGATCCTGATATCGTAAATTTCCTTACTTCTGAAGGATCATACTCCAACCAAATAATCGACGAAGATTAACATGATCGGAAATTACAGCAAGATAGCACTCACAATGCTATACCTAAATCAGTGGTCAAGTTAGAAGACCTGTACGATTTGAAAGATCGGTTTAAAAGGTCTACCAATTCAAAGCTCCAAAGTTCGACCTTGAATTACGAATTGGTAAACCTAGGAACCGATGCCAAACCCCAAAACATAAATCTAGGCCTTGGCCTAGCCCTCGAAGAAAAGCTAGCATATATTCGTCTTTTGAGACAATACAAAAACGTTTTTGCTTGGAATTATGATGAACTTAAAACATACGACACTTCTATCATCCAACATACTATTCCGATGATCGATAACGAAAAACCTGTCGAACAAAAATTGAGAAAGATTCATCCCAACTTAGAAAATCAGATAAAAACCGAACTCAATAAGCTGTTGAAAGCCAAGATAATTTTTCCCATCAAACATTCTAAATGGGTCTCCAATATGGTACCTGTTATAAAGAAAAACAGAGATATTAGGATTTGTATTGACTTTCGCAATCTCAACAAAGCCTGTCAAAAGGACGATTTTCCCTTACCACCTATGGAGCAGATATTGCAGGCAGTGGCAGGCTCAGAATTAATGTCTTTCTTGGATGGATTTTCAGGACACAATTAAGTTCTCGTAAATCCTAATGATCAATTGAAGACCACATTCAGAACTAAATGGGGCACATATGCATATCAAAAGATGCCATTTGGTTTTATTAATGCTGGTGCCACATTCCAGAGAGCCATGGACATTGCATTTAAAGGTTTAGTCAATAAATCTGTAGTAAATTATTTGGATGATATAACAATGTACTCCAAGAAACGAGGCGACCATCTCAAAGACTTGAAGCAAATCTTCCAATGATGTTTAAGGTATGGAATTTCACTTAACCCAAAGAAATCTTTTTTCGCATTAAGTGAAGGGAAACTTCTAGGATTCATAGTGTAAAAATTTGGTATTCACATCGACTCTGATAGAATCAAAGAAATTTCTGAAATATCCCTACCTCATAACAAAAAAGCCATGCAATCTTTCCTTGGTCAAATCAATTTTGTAAAGATATTTGTTCCAGATTTTTCATGAATTGTATCTCCTTTACAAACTATGAT
>APFE030132722.1:24214-69400 GCA_000404065.3 Pinus taeda
TTGTAAGAGGTCAAGGCTTTTGCAAAATGCTGGCTAGAGCGTCGCAAATTTCTGAAATCCCATCTGTAGAGGTACAAGTGTGCGAGGTAAGCCTAAACGATGAACAGTCATTATATGCTGATATTATTTATTATCTTAAGAATGGATATGCTCCTTCATACCTCGATTACACTAAGAAAAGAGCTCTCAGATTAAAAGCCAAACAATATCAGCTCATAAATGATATTATTTTTAGAATGAATTACGATTCTATTCTCCTCAGATGTCTTGAGAAATCTGAAGCTGATAAAGTCTTGCACGAACTCCACGATGGGCTAGCAGACGGACAATATGCTGAAGATGCTACTGCACATAAAATTTTGTGCGCAGGATATTACTAGCCCACGTTATTCAAAGACTCACACAGTTATGTGAGGAAATGTCAAGTATGCCAAACTACTACTGGGAGAAAGAAGAAGCCATCCTTACCACTACAACTAGTTAACATCGAACAACCTTTCAGTCAGTGGGGATTGGACATAATAGGTGAGATCGTTCCTCACTCTTCCAAGCAGCATAGATATATCCTTACAACAACAGATTATTTTACTAAGTGGGTAGAAGCAGTTCCACTCAAGATGGCTAATGCTGAAAATATCATTGAGTTCATAGATCAATCTATAATAACCAGGTTTGGATTACCTTCCACTTTAATGTTCGATAATGCATCATACTTTTCTGAAAATGCAATGACTGAATTTGCACTTAAAAGAGGATTCAAACTTAAATATTCGGCCAATTATTATCCACAGGGCAACGGATTAGCCAAGTCTACAAACAAAAACCTAATCAGGATTATCAAAAGAACAGTAAACCAAAATAATAAAAATTGGCATAAGACCTTAATATACGCTTTATGGGCATACCGAATAATGAAAAAAGCTTCCATTGGCACTTCTCCCTTTAATTTAGTTTATGGGAGAGAAGTTGTTCTTCCGACTCATTTAACAATTCCTTCTTTGTCTCTAGTTCAATACATTGATGAAGTACCAACTTCCTCATTACACTTAAGGCAAATGGAAATAATCAAATTAGAAGAACAGTGAGAACAAGCTAAGAAAATGCATGCTCATCATCAGGCACTAGTAAAATCCTCTTTTGATTCAAATATAATGACCATAAAAGAATTTCAGGTGGGAGATTTAGTTTTAAAATGGGACAAGGCACACGAAGAAAAGGATAAACATACAAAATTTCAAAGAATGTGGCTTGGTCCTTTTCAAATTGTAGAATTCGTAGGTCCATCGACATTTGTGTTAAAGGATTTAGCAGGTAAAAGAGACTCTTTGCCTGTCAATGGACAAATTCTTAAGAAATATTTTCCATAGAAGATTATTCTTCTATTTTGTAGAGTTATAGTTTTTCTCTTTTTCATAATAAAACCACTTGTGAATGGTTACATTAGGCATTTACGAAAAAGATACCAACTCTCTTTCAGATTTTGATTTTTCGCTTGTATAAATAGCAAATCTTTTGGAAAATGGATCTTTATTATTGAAAGATACAGTTAAAGACTCTAACCTAGATATGACACTAGTTTCAACTTCATAAAAGTTTGATGAAAATAAACCTTTAGTGAAGAAATTGTTTTATATCAGTGCAATGAAAGGTATCAATAACAAAATAAAGATTCTCTGTAGAACAGTTACTTCCAAAAACTCTATCATTGTCGTACAGAGCTATCTAAAGAAGACAATGACTTCCTCCTTGCTAAGGAAATCAAAATTTTCAGAGGAACAATCCAAGGATACACTTTATCTTGAAGAATGAGAGGTATCATCATGAGCTGGCTTATCATAATCACAGATATTATAACCTGCTGACTTTGCCAAATACTACATATCATAACAGGGCAATGACTCAAGATTGTTACAATCAAGAGGCAAGGGGTTTCATCATGAGCCAGCTTGTTCAGTAAAGTTATAAATCTAGTGAATGACTGTGTCATAAATTGGCCACCAAACCAAGACATTGTTCCTTAAAAATAAAAATAAAATCAAAGCAATAAGTGTAGATATGGGTTCTTCTTTGAGAGTTGAAGGTTTTTTTAGTAGGATACAGGATCATTGCTAGGTAAAAGGTAACCCTGTCGAGGCTATGAACACCTGCTGGCAGCAGAGGCTCTACCTACGACAAATGAGTATATTTTAAAACTGGTTTACAGAGAAGACTTTGCTTTATCTTTACAGACCAAGTAATGACTAATGTAAACACAAGGAATAACTTGAGGCAGCAAATAATCAAAGTTGAAAATAGCTAAAGCAAAATGTCATTGATAGGTTAGAGCATGATGTACTTTATCTTTCCATAATAAAGTTTAATTTTCTGAAAAATTTGTTGTTTTGGACGCTGAAAAGGTTCAATAGAAACACAAAGATAATTGGTTCTTCCAAGTGAATCACCAATTGTTGTGGCCACCAACAACCCCCCTCCTTATGAAGTATTATTGCTAATACTAAATAAATGGGGACCCTCAAAAAAAATTAGTTAGTGTTACATTTTCTTTTTAGATGAAGCTTACAACATCATGGACTTAGGAAAATACCTTGAAAAATCTAGAAAACCTAAGTTTCATAATGAAGAAAATCAAATTTACTCCTTAAAGGATATCGCATCGTGCAAAGGATGATAGGATACACCTTCATAAAGAGTTAAAATGATAAAAGGCGATATTGTGACGCGAAACCTCATCGCATCGCATATACTGAAGACACACTCACATTAAAAAAGAACTTTAAAACATCACCGATATGCGATATCGCATATCGTACATCACAAATATCATAAGAATTACACAAGAATTATAACGATCTGCGATATTGCGATACCACAATACTGCGACGCCGCAAAGTTGCGATACTGCGATAAAAACATCACGATAACATTGTGACATTGCGATATTGCGATACTGCGATCTGCAACATCACAAAGCAAAAAACGTAGGACCCCCCCATCGCAGTTGGTTCTGGCTCATTGTTCGAGAAAACATTTTAGCCAAGAGTTGGACATGTATTTTAATGCGAATTAATGGGTTATTGCCAGTTGTTAATGAAGTAGGGTATTGTTTTTTTCGAAGAAATAGCTCATGTAAGGTGGCATGTCTTGTATATCTTCGACATTTCAAATTTTTCCTGTCATTAGTCCTTTATCATTACTTCTACCTCAATGTAAACTGTAGGAAAAAAGGACGAAGCATTGTACAGGGTATTACGCAGAAAACAACGAGGAAGGAAGGCAGTGCTCCAATGTACATTTTAGAAGGCATACTTAATCCACTCAAGGGAGAAAAAGAGTCACAGAACTCTTCGGAGGCACCTATCACATATTTCTCATGTATAGTCATGGTTGAATGGGTACTGAATGACGCTAATACCAGAAACAAACAGTTTAATTCTCAGGGTCAAGAGCTCACAGAACCACTATTTTTACAAACTTTGGGCTTTATACCGACTGAGAGGAAAAGACGCAAGAGGCAAAAAATCGCATCAGGGAAGCCCGGATCAAGAAACAGAGGCAGTTTCTGATGCGCGATTAGCGCTTAAATTGTTCGAAAAGGAATGTCTCTAGTTGCTCAGTCACGTGCGAGCCCCGAAAATTGCAAGAAATCAATGATAGAAGCAAACTGGAAATAGAAGACTGAAGGAAAAGCAGAAGCAGTCCAAAGGTTAACCAAGTTGAAATGGGATTTTTACCAGGCATACATGGTAATGCTACATATTTATTGGATGATTCTCAAGCGCATCATCAATTTTACTGAGAAGACAATGCCAGCTCTTTCCATTTTTGTTTGCTTAACTCAACCAAAGGCAGAAGACAGTCAGCCGACTCTACTCAGAAAAATATTGAATGCTTGCGAGATTAAGGAGTAGATTTATGAATAGTTAGTAGACTTAATTTTAGAATAGTTTTTCTTAGAAAGAGGACGGTCATTTAAACCGGATCCTTAATTTCTGTAAATAAGATATTTAGTTAGTAGTATTTAAACCCTTCTCATGCATTTAGAGAAGGGTCCAGAAATTTGTCAAAAACTTGTCCTCAGAACTGACTTTTGCACCCTCAGAGGAGGTTTCGGTGAATGATGGAACAGGTTTATTTGAATTGCTTTGAAAATCTGTACGATGTTGACTTTGTACCTCTTAGTAGATGTTGAATCAAGGAGAGATAAATCAATCATTGCTTGAAGCTCATGAGTAGGACTAGTTATAAATGGTACTTTTATCTCTTAACCATTTTTGCTTATGCGTTAAAGTGATATTGAGTTTTCAGTTATTTATATGTTACAGCATGGATGTCTGAGTTATCATTTGGCACTTTTGTACGGTGATAACTATTTGTTTATGTTTAGTGTATGAATAGCTCATTTATGCGATAAGTTTTAACAGCTGTTTCGTCTAACTTCTTATACAAACTAGCTAATCTTTATCGAATTCTTTTCTTATGATAGCTGAATGATCTTTATTACCAGTTATTATATGAAATCTTTTTAGATCACATAGAAGAAAGATCACAGCCCGGGTTAGCATAAATTTCGATGTTTTTCTGTTTATTAGAATACATAGCATAACATTAGATTAGATAGAAGTATTCCATTTAGAACAGAAACACCCATCTTTCTCACACACACACACACACACACTGAATTGGGAAACTGGTCCTAGATCCCCAGTCGGACCCGCTATACCAAACGGATAAGGAGCTGGCAACCAAGGTCCGGACCGGGCGGGTATCCCCCTTGTTGTCGACCCAATTTTCAGGGCCTTCAACAAGTACCCTAGGTGAATATAGCATGGGAATAAAGAATCTAAAATTATCGATATTATGCTACTTATTGGTAATTATAAACTGACACAAGAGGTCAATTGTTTTATAAATTATCAACAATCGCCTCGCGTTACCTTTTCCCTTTATATTCAGGTGCTTCTGTTGTGCCACTCTGATTCCCTCTTATAAGCCCAACAACTGATATTCATTGATCAAAAGAGCTGCTTGGTAGTATTGTACCGTAGATCACAAACATTTGATCCAAAGGTCCACATTATATCGCAATCGCAAATTGCAATGGAAAGTGCTTAGGGCTCGATGCATCCCCATGAAACGTTGTGATGCAAATTAATCAGTGAACACATCGCACATATCATATCGCACTTCCCTAATTCTCTACCATGAGATATTTGCAGTGCGATGGATCGACGATCGCACATTGCATGGTCTTAAGGCCTAAGGTTTGTTCACTTGAAAATAAATGTTGTGATGTGATGCGGGATAATCCAACTATCGACGTGATATCGTGCCATTGTTTGGACTTAGATTGATGGTTGGGATTAATGTAGGCTTCAGCCACTATTATTAGCACTAAAAACCCAATTATCCTTTGAACTTTGAGATTTATTACTTAAAGGATAAAACAGAGGAAAATACTTGATTCGTTCTGAATGATAATAAACAAAGGCAAACGAGAGTTTTCAATGGAAACGACACATTAACGCACACTAAATCATTTATTCAATACAATAACAATCACAGAGTCTTCGCCCTCTGGCTCGATTACAACAATTAAAAATACCCCTAATTCAATCGCTCAACTCCCTCTATCACTCAACTCTTGCCTCGCTCAATCCTCCCTCATCTCTGCTCTCCTCTTTCCATTACAAATTTTCATTTTTATGAGTTGGATCCTATTCCAACTGTGCTAACAACGCAATTTTCTATTTTAATCATTCTAACAACTCAATCTCTATTTTCAAGCTTCATTACACACCTATGCTAACAACTTATCCCTGAATCTAAAATAAGACAATTTCCTAACTATAACAATAATAAAATATAGATCATTTTCTTGAGAGATCCAACCCTCTTGGTTAAAACTAACTTTTGACCACTTAGGTTAGTGAAATTCAACTCATTTAGCCACAACATGTGAACAAACCTTCACATTGCTGGCTAAGTCTAGATGCTCCTACATCAGACTCTCGGGGAAGAAAATAATCATCCCTGAGACTTTCAGGGCTTACTCCATACTTATGCAACTCTGCTGTTGTCAACTAGCTAACCTCATCCACTGGATGTCCTTTCCATTTGACTAGATATTGAAAATAAACTTGTCCTCTCGTTCTTTTGGATACTCTTTTCTCCAAAACAACTTCCACCTCTTTCTTAACTGTCTTTGGCATTTGTTCTTCCCAGATCAAAGTTTGAACTTCATCTTTTGTAGTTTTCTCCTGTAGCTCTGTCTCTGTCTCTTTGTATGGGTACAAATGTGCAACATTAAAGATAGGTGATATTCCAATCCCTTTTGGCAATTCAATTTCATAAGCATTAGTTGAAAATTTTCTTATAATTCTACATGGTCCTATATTTTTCATTTTTAGTTATCGTAAGTCTTAGTAGGAAATATTTCTTTTCTCAAATACACCATCACTAAATCTCCCACTTGGAATTCTTTCTCTCTTCTTTTCATATCTACTCTCTGTTTGTATTTTCCACTGCTTTCTTGTAATCTGCCTTTGACATCTTCTTATAGTCTCTACATCTTGTTTGTAAAATCTTCAGCTTTTTCACTTCTTATCTCCTATTTACCCAGATTTCTGAGCTCATACAAACCTCTTGGATTCATCCCAAAAACATTTTGAAATGGACTCATTCCAGTACTTCGGTTTGGAGTGTCATTATAAGCAAACTCAGCCTGAGCTAGTGCTAAACCCCACTGCTTAGGATTTTGATACACTAAACTTCGCAATATGTTTCCCAAGCTCTTGTTTACTACTTCAGTCTATCCATCTATTTGAGGATGGTATGCTGAACTGAAACTAAGGTTAGCTCCTAGTTTCTTCCAAAGAGTTCTCCAAAAATGCCTTACAAACTTTGTATCTCTATCAGACACAATACTTAGAGGCAATGCATGTAATCTTATCATTTATGAAAAAAATAGATTAGCTATACTTGTTGCATCACTAGTCTTCTTATAAAAAATGAAATGTGCCATCTTGGAAAATCTATCTACCACAACATAAATGGAATCATTCCCTCTTTTAGTTTTAGGTAGTCCAAAAACAAAATCCATGCTAACTGCATCCCATGGTCAGTCTGGTATTGGCAATGGCTAGTACAATCCTGTATTCTGGCTTCTCCCTTTAGCATGTTGACATATCATGCGCTTCTCAACAAATCTCTTAACATCAGTTTGCATTTTTGGCCAATAATAAAAAACATTCACCTGAGCAAAGGTTTTACCTTGTCCAAAGTGACGAGATAATCTTCCACTATGTTTCTCCCTTATTATGTTTTCCCTCATAGAAAATTTGGGAATACACAACTTGTTGCCTTTAAATAATAAACCTCGTTGAATGAGATAATCTAACCACTGACTTTTGTTATGAAATTCTGTATAAATATCTTTGAAATCTGCATCATCTTTGTACATTTCAACCATTTCTTCAAATCCTACAACACCAATTTTTAATTCTTGCACAATGAAATTTACTATGCTTAAAGCATTAGCGACTTTGTTCAACTTACCACTTGTGTGCTTTATCACAAAAGTAAAGCTTTACAAAAACTCTACCCACTTGGCATGTTTCTGGTTTAATTTTGGTTGGTTATTTATGAACTGCAATGCATGATTGTGAGAATATAATATAAACTCCTTTGGCAACAAATAATGTCTCCATTTTTTCAAGGCTTGTACAATAACATACAATTCTTTATCATAAGAAGAATACTTCTTCTTCGCTTCATTTAAGTTCTCACTGAAGTATGCTATTGGTTTCTGTTCCTGACTCAAAACTGCTCCAATTGCAACTCCACTAGCATCTGTTTCAACTTGAAATACTTTTTCAAAATTAGGTAAAGCTAAAATTGGCTTCTCTGTGATCTTCCTCTTCAGGAACTTATAATTCCTATCTACTGCTTCTGTTCATTTAAATGGCGGATTAGTCTCCTTGATTATTTCAAGAATTGGTGCACAAATTTGGCTAAAACCTCTGATAAATTCCCTATAAAAACTTGCAAGACCATGAAAACTTATTACTTCAAATATATTCTTGGGAATAGGCCAGTTCCAAATTGCTTGGACTTTCTATGGATCCATTTTCAACCCTTCTTTAGAAACTACAAATCCCAAGTAAATTAATTCTTCTTTCATGAAAATACATTTCTTCAGATTTATCAATAGTTTCTCTTTTTGCAGAGTTCTTAAAACCAATTTAAGATGCTCTAGATGTTCTTCTTTACTTTTACTAAAAACTAGAATATCATCAAGATAAACAATAACAAGCTTGCATGCATATTCCTTCAAGACTTCATTCATCAATCTCATGAACATGCTAGGTGCATTAGTGAGTCCAAAAGGCATCACTAACCACTCATACAACCCAGTGTTTGTTTTAAATGCAGTCTTCCATTCATCTCCTTCTCTAATTCTTATTTGATGATATCCACTCTGCATATCTATTTTAGTAAAATACTTTGACCCACTCAGACAATCCATCAAATCATCCATGCATGGTAAAGGAAATCTATACCTGATAGTGATATTTTTTATGGCTTTAGAATTTGTACGCATACGCCATTCACCTCATTTATTTAGACTGAGTACTGTTGGTACAACACGTGGACTAAGACTCTCTCTTATTTGTCACTTATCCATCAGTTCTTGCACTTGTCTTCCAACTTCTGCATTTTCTTGAGGAGTTAATCTGTACACTGCTTTGTTTGGAAAACTTGCTCCTGGTATTAGATCAATATGATGACTAATACTCCTAATTGGTGGTAATGCATTTGGCAACTCATCCATAATAATATCAGCAAAATCATTTAACAGAGTTTTGATTTCTTCAGGTAAATCATCTAAGTTTGTGGAAGTTAAAATTACCTTAGGTCTCCCTATGACAGCAAAATGCATTTCTTCACCTTTCCCAACCCCTTGCAACAGCTCCTTTCCACTCATCAGCATAACATTGTTTCTAGGTGTTCCTTTGTTAGCGTCATCCTTCAATGGTAGAAGTGTATGTTTATTTCCATCCTTCTCTAGAGTATAAGTATTTTTCCTCCCATGAATAGCTTTTCGATCAAACTATCATGGTCTTCCCAGCAATACATGGCATACATCCATTGGCATTACATCACATAATATCACATCCTTATACGTACCAATATGTATCTCTACCTTGCATTGTTCTGTCACAATAATCTGATGACCTTTCTACAACCACGACACTTTGTAAGGAGTAGGGTGTACTGTCTTTGCTAATATGAGATTGTCCACCATCTCCGTAGAAACAAGGTTATTAGTGCTTCCAATATCAATTATCACTTTACAACATTTACCTTTGGATTTACATGTAGTTCTGAATAAACTCTTCCTCTGCGCTGGTTCTTCAGTCTCTTTCTCTGCCTTAGGAAATGCCCTTTTCAACAACAATGATTTTTCTACTTCAGGGGATTCTTCCTTTTCTATGATTCGAGGTGTTTCTTGCTTTTCCTCAGCCACATTCACATTCCTCTGACTTGTTCTTTTATTATGAGGACAGTCCCATGATCCATGTCCCCATTCTCCACATGTGTAACACCGAATATCTCTTCCTCAGCCTCTTCCTCTGGCTGAAAATCTTCCTCTATTAAAATCTTCCCTTTGTGGTGGTCTACTACTTGAACTTCCTGCTTCGTTCTGGTGTTGCTGAAACCTTGGTCTGGTAGTTCCCTACCTCTTACTAAACTTCTCCCTCTATTCCTCCCATTTTGTTTTCTCAACATCTTCTCTTCTGCCTTCAAACCTGCTTGATAGGCATCCTCAATAATCTTCAGACTCAACAAGCTGATCTCGTCCTGTATGTCATATCTTAAGCCATTGATATATCTGGTGACCTTCTCCATGTCATCCTATGCATGTCCTTCTCTAATACTTAATCTATAAAACTCTTATGTGTATTTTTTAACAGACATTCCTTTTTGCCTTAAACTCTGTAACTGTTTGAAAAGATTTAACTGATAATATTTTGGCATAAATTTAGCTTTCATTTTACTCACCATTTTGTCCCATCGCTTGATCTTGGACTTTCCTTTCCTTGTTCTGGATGTATGTAGTTCATCCCACCAAATAGCTGCATGACCCTTCAATATGGTAACTGCAAATTTCACCTTCTTCTTATCATCAACCTCCTCATAGTCAAAATATTTGTCCACTGAATTGATCCAATCCATTAACTCTTCTGCATTAAGACTCCCTTCATACGCAGGAATTTCCACCTTTGGTTTTCCACCTACTTTAGCCAACATCTTGATGACTTTGGTAGTTTCATTTTCCTCTTCTTCTTCCTCTGAAGATTCTTCCGTAGCACTAGCATCCCCCTCATAAGGTGTTCTCCTCTGAGCAGTCTCTATTGAGTCCATCCTTGTACGCACACTTCGGATCTCCTCCAGTAGAACTGCATTTGCTTCATGTCTTCCTTGACCTATGCCAGCTCCTCTCCTCGACAGCATGTTTACTGTAGTTAAAATGTGCTCTGATACCAAATATGACACAGAGGTCAATTGTTTTAGAAATTATCAACAATCACCCCACGTTACCTTTTCCCTTTATATTTAGGTGCTTCCACTGTGCTACTTGGTAGTACTGTATCGTAGATCACAAACATTTGATTCGACATTCCACAGCATATCACAATCGAAAATCGCAATAGTAAGTGCTTAGGGCCCAGTGCATCCCCATGAAACGTTGCGATGCGATTTAATCTACGATCACATCACACATCTCATATCAAACTTCCCTAATGCTCAAGGCCTATTCACATACCATGAAATATTTGCAATGTGATGGATCGATGATCCAACATCGCATGGTCTTAAGGCCTAAGGTCCATCCCCTTGAAAATAAATATTGCGATGCGATGCAGGATAATCCAATGGTCAGTGTGATATCGCTCCGTTGTTTGGACTTAGATCGATGGCTGGGATTAATGCATGCTTCAGCCATTGCTATTAACACTAAGAACTCAATTATCCTTTGAACTCTGAGATTTATTACTTAAAGCATAAAATAGAGGAAAATGCTTGATTTGTTCTAAATGATAATAAATAGAGGCAAACAAGAGTTTTAAATGGAAACGACACATTAACACACACCAAATCATTTATTCAATACAATAACAATTGCAGAGTCTCGGCCCTCTGGATTGATTACAGCAATTAAAAATACCCCTATTTCAATCGCTCAACTCCCTTTATCTCTCAGCTCTTGCCTCGCTCAATCATCCCTCATCTCTGCTCTCTTCTTTCCATTACAATTTTTCATTTTTATGAGTCGGATCCTATTCCAATTGTGCTAACAACCCAATCTTCTATTTTAATCATTCTAACAACTCAATCTCTATTTTCAAGCTTCATTACACACCTATGCTAACAACTTATCCTTGAATATAAAATAAGACAATTTCCTAACTATTACAATAATGAAATACAAATCATTTTCTCGAGAGATCCAACCCTCTCAGTTAAAACTAACTTTTGACCACTCAGGTTAGTGAAATTCAATTCATTTAGCTACAACATGTGAACAAACCTTCACATTGCTGGCTAAGTCCAAATGCTCTTGCATCATAAATTTAATATCTATTACCCTATGTGAATGTAGCATGTGAATGGATAATGAAAAATTATATAATGAGGTAAGAGATTGGAATGAAATACTATTCATTTTCCAAAATAGTTTCACTCTTATGTAATACCTTTCCCATGATATTTTTTAACATTAGGTAGACTTCTTCACCAAAAATTTCTTGCATCATACTTGAATTTCTATGTCAAAGGCGTTTGGTGAGTTTCATTTATGAGCCCTGAAGGAAATGTAGGAGTTCTTGAGTTCAAATTTGGGAAGCGTTTTCTCTCCCATGGATACCCCTTTAGCTCTTAGGAAGTTGACATAAACCCCTTGTCACAAAAATTCTTGCTACACCCCATGTGAATGTCACTATGTAATTTGTATTATGTAATTTATGAAAAAATGGAATTGATGACAGAGTTGAAGGAAAGGACACATATTCAGAGACCCCATTTTACCACGACGAAAATTAATGCTCTGTATAAATAGGCAGTGAAGTTTAGTATGGGCCACCTAAGTGGAGGAAAATGCCCAAATACCCCCTTCCTCGTGGGATGTGATGGAAATAAGTCAACACATATAAGATAATAAAGGGGGAATAACCTGAAGAATACAAGACAAGAAAATAAGCAATAAAGGGAAGTGGAATGGGAGGAGGACATGCAAAAAATGAAGTGCTTAAGAAATATCAACATGAGAAGAAAAAGCCTGAAGCCAATGCTCTATGATTGGGAAATCGTTGCCTATTATTTTATCGAGGCCAATGTTGTGTTCCTAAGTTGGTTGGCCAATAAAGGTTTGGTGGAGATTTGATTCACTTAGTGCTTGTTGAGTAAGTAGTTAAACCTCTAAGTGCTTGTTGGAAAGTTGATAAACCACTTAGAGCTTGCTGAACGAGTAGATAAAACACTTGGGTGCTTTTTGGAAGGTTGATAAACCACTAGGTAGGGAAGTTGAACCACTGTCGTGCTTGCTGAAATGGGTTGATAAACCACTAAGTGTTTGTTACGAAGCTAGTAAGTCACATATTTTTTGCCAAGTAAGTTGCTAAACCACATGGATAGTGTGATCTATACTCTTGTGGTCCTTTCCTTGGAAATTTAGCTGATAAACCACCTATATAGTGTATTCATTCTCCTAGAACCAAGAAATACTTTAATTGAGCCTTAGGTGAATTTATGTGATTGAATCAAGTGAGGCAAAGAGTCATTCTAGTGCTTACAACCAAAGGGTAGTTGATAATCCACTTGGAAAATGGACTCGTCTTGTTTATTTGTTTAACTAAAACTTAGTGTGAAATTCCCTTGTGCATATCAATCCTCATAATTTGAATCCACCTTGGGGGTTGTTAACTATAAGAAATATTGGAATGTAGCTAGCCTGTGGTTGGGTGGAGAGTGCCAATCCCTCCTTTAGTTTCCCACCATTTAAGTTTAAAAAATAAGTATAATTACTTATATCCATTTGTGCTATGGATTGTTAATAATGTATGATGTGTGATATGTAAGTGTAGGGATCAACACTCACTATGGAAAGTTGCTAAGGTTTTCATAGGTTCATGATGAATGTTGGCTTTATATGCTTTGGGTTTTTAATCATTACTTAAATGAATAACTTGATTAGTTGTGGTTATAAAATTCAAGTCTCTTGATATGTGCATAAGAAAGTTTAGAGTTAAGGTTAAAGGTATATGATCAAAGTGAGACTCGTGATCATTTAAGAGGTCAAAATTTACATTTGGTTTGAAATAGGGGCATCAAATATCTCATAATCCATAACGCTATTCCTAAGCCCATGAATACAAGTCATCTAATTGGATTTTGGCCACTTTGTTTTTCCATTGCAAATTATAAGATCTTGAAAACTACAAATTTTAACTAACTCGGTAGTAAATAAGTTCTCGGTCATGATTTCATAGTTTCTTTTGAATCTACTAGCTAAATTGAGGTCGTTATCTAACCAAACAGGATTGGGATTTGAAATATTACTTAGAATAATAACTTGTTTAGTTGTGGTTCTACCATTTAAGTCTCTTAACATGAGGATATTACCTTCATTGCTTAGGCTATGACTATCCTAATCTAATGTATTATAAGGGAAATCCTTATCTAGATTTTTGTCTCATAAAAAGTAGAGTTGATAGGTGTAAAACAAAAAAATCATGATATAAATATTCTTGTCATTAAAATTATATATTTCAATCTGGATGTACTAATTTAGGGGGTCTAGCTTAAGAAAGCAAGTGCGAGGAGAAACATTCCTTTTTATATAACTAGTCATTCCTCCAAATTCCTTTGCAAAAGGATTTGTTGTTCCATGTTGACCACATATTGAATCCATCTATATGAGGACCTTAGACTCATCATGCTCCCACATTCCGACTAAAAAATTAATATCAATGTCACTAGGGATCCAACTTAACATGCCACCCATAAAAAACTACAACAACTAAATTATAATAAGTTTTTCTATTGTAATAAAAAATCTAACTTAAAATACATCATTACTTAATTTTTTTCCCTTAATTTTTATATATTTATTACTTAATCATCAAATATCAAAAAAATAGTGAATACGCTTATAAATACCCATAAGATTTACCCATTTTATTTTCCATATTCCCTATTTATCATTTTAAATTATTTTAAATAAATGCTAATTCTGGTTTTAGATTATAAATAAATAAAAATCTTTTAACCATCATCTTGTATGAATCTTAAGCCTCACTGTGTTGCTTTCATTCATTATACTTAAATTTTTTTAAATTATTTTAAAAACTATTTTTTTTTAATATTAAATCTTGTATTTGTATTTTAACCAATATTTCTATCTTCATTTCAAGTATTTTCTTCCATTATTTTTATTATTTTCTGATTTCTTAATCTTGTTTTAGTTATTTTTTAATGTATTAGTTATTTCCTTCAATGATGGTTAATTTTTTTTTAAGTTTTTTTATTGTTGGGACCTAATGAAGCCCACCAACCCAAGTGACAAGTAACTATAAACCTGGGGGTCTACACTTGTCTCCATAAAACGGGGTTATTTTTTAATGCATTAGTTATTTCCTTTAATGGTTAATTTTTTTATTTTTTATTGTTGTGACCTAGAGGAACCCACCAACCAATGTGACAAGTAACTATAAACCTTCGGGGTCTACCACTTATATTTGTAAACTGTCACGGTTATTTTTTAATGCATTAGTTATTTCCTTAAATGTGGCTAATTTTTAAATTTTCTTTATTGTGTGACTTAGAGGAACCCACAACAATGTGCAATTAATATAAACTGGGGTCACCACTTGTCTCAGGGGCCGCAATAGGGATTTAAACTACATATTTCTTATTACCAATTGATATACCCCAAACATAATTTTTAATTATTAATAATATGCATTATAAATAAAAATAAATCTAATAATTAACTATTATGTAATTTCTAATATTTTTAATAACATGATAATTATGTATTTATTGATAGATTATTTAAATACATTTAATTTGAAATAAAATTTATTATATAATTTAAATAATAAGTTTTATAAAAAAAAATTATATGTAAATTTAATTTGAAACAAATAATTTCATATTATTATTTTAAATAGTAAAATTACTAATTTTCATAATACAAAACAATAATTTAATTTGAAAATCATGGCTAAGGTGGAAATTAATTTGGTTTAAGAGTTTTTAATAATTTAATTTGAAAGTCATGGCTAAGGTAGACTTTAATGGGGTATAGGAGTTCTTACTCTTTTATTTGTGGGAAAGAGATATTTTGGATCTCCTTCTTTTTGGAAAAGTATGAGACTCCCTTCTTTGTAGGAAGAAAGTATGAGACTCCCTTGTCTATAGGAAAGATACCTTTTGGTTGTTAGTGGGCAATTGTTTGTATGGAACTCTCTTGTTTGTGAGAAAGAGACCTTTTGGACCTCCTTGTCCTTGAGAAACTATGAGATTCCCTTGTTTGTGGGAAAATTGGTGACTCACTGGTTTGTGGGAAAACACCTTTTGGACCTCTTAGTTTGTGGGAGAGTACATGATTCCCTTGTTTATGGGAAAGATACCTTCTCCCTTGTTTGTGGGAAAGTATGAGACTCCCTTGTTTGTGTGAAAGAGACCTTTAAAATCTATGGAGTTGTACATACTCTAAGTCCCATTCTCTAACCCCACAAGATTTGAACTTGTGGCATCTTCAGAGGAAACATATGCTCTTAACCATTAGACCCACTTAAACTATACATATTTTATAAATCACATATTATTTAATCCTTAACTTCATTCAAATAAAAATAATCATATTGTACTATGGAGAGTCCAAATAAATATCTAAGTCACAAACTATAACCTAGATACCCATACTATCCATAAACTAAATGCCCAAATTACAAGTCAGAATCTAAATAATCATAGAATCCATACATCAAATCACCATTCAATCCATAATCTAAATACCCAAGCTACAAACCATAACCCAAATAAGCATGCTATCATAATCTAAATATCCAAATCAAAGGATAACTTAAATAGCCATACTATAAAAAACAAAATACCCAAATCATCCACAGTCCAAATATAGAAATCACAAACCATAGTCCAAATACCATATATCCAAATTAGGCTCCAAACACCCAAATCATAAACTCTAATCCAAATACCATGTATCCAAATCATAATCTAGATACCCAAGCATAAACCATAGCCCATAACCCAAATAACCATATATCTAATATCAAATACCTAAATCATAAACCATAGCATCAAATCAAACCATAACCCATAACCCAAATAACCATATATCTAATATCAAATACCCTAATCATAAACCATAGCATCAAATCACCATAATATCCATAATCCAAACACCTAAATAAATAACCATATCATCCATACTCCAAATCCCATACTATTAATAATCCAAACATTCATGTCTCAATATATAACCCCAATAACTATTCAATTCATGATTCAAATATCTAAATCACAAACCATAATCCAAATAACCATACCATCTATAATCCCAATACAAAAATTATCCATAATCCAAATTCCCAAAATAAAAATAATACCATAAATAATTATTTCATAAACCTAAATCATAATAAACATCTAAACGACAAACCATAACATAAATAACCAAACAAAAATATCATCCCTAACTTAAATAACTAAACAAAAATATCCTCCATAATATAAATTCTCATGCAAATCACAAACCATACCTCAAATAACCATATCATTCATAATTCAAATAACCATATTACCCAAATCACAAACCAAACCTAAATCCAAACCCAAAATAACCGAATCACAAACCAAACCTAAACCCAAACCCAAAATAACCCAACCATATAAGAATACCTAAATTACAAATAAATACCCAAATCATACTAAGTAAATGAAAAAGAAATAGTTAAAATATTGATATCATCGAAAACCCTAATAATCCAAAACACACACCATAACCAAAGACCAAATTGAGAGATGTTAAAGGTATCATTGATGGGGTGAACCACCATACAAACTTCGAAATGTATGTTCTAACCACCTTTTAGAATATACAATTCCAATATCTCTATGGAGAAGAAAATTTTACCGCTAATTTATTATCCAAACGAGGGATAACAAAAGATTCAGGTAAGTTCTATTTTAACAATTTTGAAAAGGTAATGATAATGAATGGCCTTAGCATTAACTATTCTTAAAAAAATATCCAAAGACCAAAAGGAAATATGAATAATATGTAGACAGATATATATGCATAAGTTTTTTTGGGTTGTATGATGAACTAAAAGGAAACATATAGATGTGACAATTTTTTATTATATGTTAAAAACTAAGTCACATGACACGAGGACACTAGACACAGGGGACACGTTTTATATATATATATATATATATATATATATATATATATATAATATATACCGAAATATAGTTTTTATCCTTATTAAATTGCAAGTTGTAGCTTATCTAATCAAATTAAAATATAATTACTTCTCAAAGTTTATAGTTCACTTAAAAAAAATAAATAGAATCAAAATTTACTATTTAGAAATTAGAATGTGATATGCTTGGTCTTGATTCTTGAATATTCAATGTTAATTGTTCATGTACAAATTAGCACATAAGAAAATAACTAAAGTCTAATCCTATTGATTTCTTCTCTCCCTCTTGCGAGAAAATGCCACAACTTTCCCTTTCCCCTCTAGATGTAGATGCTGGTGCTGGTGGAGTTGTCAATGGAGTTTACTATGCTCTAGAAGTTGAAGAACTAGAAGTAGGAGCTATAGGTGGTAGACCACTTCCTCTACTGGTGGCAGGGGTAGCCCGGGCAGGTGGTGTCACGTGTAAACATTACAATCTCTCAATCTTGAAATCCCGAAAAACTGATAAGCATTTTGAATGAAATCTAAAATTCTACTTTCTCCATATAAAATTCAATGAAGCCTGAACCACTCTCAAACATCGTGAGTCATTTCATGGTAATGTTAAAAATTTAAGTAAAAGGATGAAAATGAAGATTATGGAGAATGTCACTTTTATTTTAAGAATTTAACATTACCATGAATAGCATATCAATACCAGGGTCTAGACTTGATCATTAAGCTACCTCACTCAAAATTATTTGTTTCTTTCAAAAACAATTGAAGCTTATGTAGACAACTTATGTAGGATAGGACAAAATCTAGTGAATACTTTTTACATTTTAAAGGACACGATGAAAAACATTTTCGACGCGTTTTAGGGCTGTTTTCGTGTCCCACACTTAAAATACAAGACATGGGTCTTGGAGGACTTGTCCTGTGACTTAGGACTTAAAAGTTATAAAAGTTATAATAGAAGTAGGAAAATCCTGTATTATCATAAAAAAAAAAAGGAAAAAGAAAAGAATATTTACAGGCAGAACTGCAAAATATATAATATGTACTATTTCCTTTTTAATAAAAAGGTGAAGTGTTTTTTTCCAAAAACACAAAACCAAACCCCAAATAACCGGACCAAGCAGAGTTTGTTTACCCAAATCATGAAAACCATGTACCAAGTTCAGGTGTGCAACCAAACCATGGAAGCCATGTTCTAAGCTCAAGTCTGCATTGCTATTTGGGAGCCATAGACCAAGCTCGGGTTTGCGCTCCACAATCCAATAAAAGCAAAAACCAAAGCCCAAATAACCAGACCATGCAGAGCCTGTTTACCCAAATCATGAAAATCATGTACCAAGTTCAGGTGTGCAACCAAACCATGGAAGCCATGTTCTAAGCTCAAGTCTGCATTGCGATTTGGAAGCCCTAGCCCGAGCTCGGGTTTGCGCTACACAATCGGAAAACGTAGTCCAGACACTACCCGAATCATGGAAACCACAGCCGGTTGCACTGCGCGGCGATGAATAGAGGAAGCAATATTCCATGTAGAAGATTTAAAGGTCACAGACTCGTGGGTCTCAACATGTAACCACACTCTTGTCACACCAAATCTCAACACTCTTGTCATACTAGTATCATTAAATTTATTTTGGAGGTGGCAGTTTAAAGGAATTCCAAGACAATGGGAAATGTATGAATCTCATCCATCGGTTGAGGAAAGATGAAAGTGGTTGTTCATCATTCCTGCAAGATGGAAGCGCACCATATGGGGCATCACCTCGCCTTGAGAGTCAAGAAAAGGATCCGAAACGCGAAAGGATCGGATGCGTTTAAGTATATGTGAAACTTGATAGTATATTAATATTCTGCTATCACTAATAAAAAACAGATAACTATGCATATTTGGTAATGCTCTGCTATCAAAATGTCTGAAAACTTTCCAACTTCAAAAGCTCTAAATAGTTTTTTAGATCATATTTTCATGATTCATGAGAAGAAGAAGCTGGTTAACTCATTGACACCCATTTGAGACGAACAAATAAATCCAAAACCATGAAGATTTCCTTTGACAATTGCATTGACAGAGATGTAATCGATATATCTACCTTGTTATTTTATCTCCTCGCAACCGAGTAGCTTCCCTCCAGCTTCCCTCTCCTCGCAACCGAATAGCTTCCCTCCAACGCAGATGGCTCACCGATGTTTGTAAGGAATCAGACAGATGACCCTACAACCCATTTATAGATCTTATTGTCATGAAAAAATCGATTTGGTTCTATCTAACACAACTGGTGTCGTGAACGGATGCACCAGAAAATTTACGTGATTTCCAAAAAGTTTTAATGGCACATGCATGGTAATAGTTATCCTCTTTGGAGAACTTAATGTTGATATTTGACTTTAAAATACATAAATTATATTTTGTTTTAATTTTTTCCGATCATTTTGGATGGAAATTAGAGAGTTAAGTTACATTTTTATTAATTTTTTAGATTTTTTTATTTTAAAAATAACTGATTACATTTTCTTTTGTTTTTTCAGATCATTTTGGTGGCAAAATATTAAGTGAAGTTATATTTTTGAGTTGTTTATCATGCGACTTTTTGGAGATTCTGGTGACGGAATCCGGTGGAAGAAATTGAGTTTAAATCTTGATTTGTTGCAGTTAAAATGGTTTTTTAACTTCATATTTGGATTCACCGCCTTGAAAAACCCCTTGGACGCTTTCATTGTGTAGAAACTAGCTATCAAACTTGAGATTCCAATAAATTGCTGCCGGATTTTGACCCAGAAAACCCACCAGAAAAGCTTTCAAAAAGGCTCATTATAAATAACTACATATTTTTCTACTCATTTTAGAAAACAATTAAAAGTGAATTAATGAAATTTTATTTTCTAGATATGATTTTAATATTTTTTTTACTATTTTATTTATTTTATAAGATAATTTTATAATTTTTTTAACATCGAAATATTTTTTTGAAATCATATATTTAATACGAATTATCTTCCATTTCCCTTATGATGTTTCCTAGAATTATGTTTGTATTTTCAAAGCCAAATTGCAATACACCATGGAATTCTAATTGAAAATGCAATATAAAATATGAATTCTCATTGAAAATGAGATATAAAATATAAAAAATGCAATAAGAAGAGTTTGAAACCAGTTATGAAAGTAATTATTTTTTAGAAATAAATTTTGACCCGCAATCTAATTAAAATTATTTAAACAAATACAAATTCAACTAATATTTTATTTAATTAAATGAGATTTTTTCAAGTAAGTTGATGAATTTTTTTTCTTTTGGGAGAATATCAATATTTTAAATCTAATATTTATATTAATATTAAATTTGGAGTTATTTTAAGTGTGAATTTTTTGATTTTCCGTTGTGGAATTTGGGGAAATTTTTTGAGGTGAAACCTTGATTTGTGTTATTTAAACTGGTTTTTTGACTGCATATATAGATTCGGCACCCTAAAAGCGTAGACCAGATTCAACACTCTAAAAAACCCCTACAGCACTTCGAATGTGCAGGGTTACTCATCATGCTTGTGATTTCAATAAATTCCTGCCGGATATTAAAGAAATTAGACTCGAAAATCCCACGAGAAAATTTTCAACTAAAATGATTTTTTTTACCTTGATAAGTGTTAAAAAGATAATGAACATTGCCAAAATTAAAAATAATTCTCATAAACTTAAATTGAAATGAAATAATTAATTATAAAGTTTAATTTTTATTTTTTTATAATATTTATTATAATGGTTAACCATTTACATTCATTTGCAACTCAATAATTCTCTCTAAATCTCTCTTAAAATATGAATGTTTATATTTATTGTGGAAGACTTCTTATTTCACCTTAACTTGGATGTGGATTTGTTGACTTTTTGTTCATTTTTTTAATTGAGGGCCTTGATTGATTCTCGAGAACATGCTCAACATATGCTTAGTATTAATGCTTATCAACCATTGTAGTGTATTATAAAATTTGTTAGGTTGCAATGACTTTTAATTAATTCAAAAATTTATATTGGTGCCACGTGGCTCCTCACCCACCAATTTCATAGGTATTTGAGATTATTTCAATTCTAATAAGTTCCTCCATGATAAGTTCCTCGTTATTATTTATAACATTCATTTATATATAAGCAAATTTATTTAGTTAAATGGTCTATTAGTTTTAATAAATTTAAAAATTTATATTCATACCAAGTGGCTCCCCACCCACCAATTTCTAAGATATTTGATATTATTTCAATTTTAATAAGTTCCTCCATGATAATTTCCTCATTATTATTTATAACATTCATTTATATATAAGGAAATTTTATTTAGCAAAATAGAATATTTTACAATGAAATGTGTAATTTTTTTTTCTTAAATTAAAGTTGACTAATAATCAACAGTAGGCGGAGAGGTCTTCTCCGAATCTCCGCTCTGTGATGAACAATCGCTCTGCTCCATATGAGCAAACCCTAACCCCTACTCTCGCTTGGCTAATAGAGATCACGCTTCTGCTGATCGCTACACATGGATGAGCCTTTGGGAGGGGCGGGATCCACCCCCCCTCCTTTCTTAGCCACTGTCGCTGACAACTTCAGACCCGCAGAACCTATGGGTACTCCTGGCGGTTTCTCAGACAATGGTCAAGGATTAGATCTGGTCAATAATGAAATTGTCCTCCCAGAAGCACGTGAAGCGAATGCCCAGGACTTAGGCGAGAATCAAAAGCCTTCATCGTCACAACCAAAGGCGACCTCGGTCACATGCATACCCAAAGTTGTAGAGACAATCAAAGTTGAACTCCCGAGTCATCGAATCAACAACGAAATCCAATTTATGAAGGACCACGCGCTCATAGGAAAATTCCTTGGTTTCTGGCCGACTGAAAAGGCTCTGCATGGATGGATCGCCTCAAAATGGAAACCCAAAGGACAAGTCACTTTGCAGCTCAGCCCCAAAGGCTTCTTTACGGCCATTTTCCACTGTGTGGAGGACAAATCTAGAATATTTGAAGGTGGCTCGTATTTCTTTAACTCCTCGGGTCTGTACCTTCGTGACTTGAAAGCTCGGTTCAACCCAGACAAAGAAGACTTCAGTTGGGCTCCTGTATGGATCCGCATGTACTCCCTTCCTTCGGAATACTGGAAAGAGGAAACGCTAAAAGATATAGGCAACAGCTTGGGTGTTTTCATCAAAGTTGCTGAGGAAACCAAAACTCGAAGATACACCTCCTACGCTAGGACCTGTGTCCAAATGCACCTGACCAAAGCTCTTGCAGATTTGGTAAGTCTCTTTCATGACGATTATGAATGGATCCAACCTTTAGATTATGAGCATATTCCTTTTCGTTGCCGAAAATGCCATGAACATGGCCATCTCTTTCGGGATTGTCCTCTGAATTCTCAGACCAAAACCCCTGCTAATGAAACCAGCAAAGACTCTGAAGGATTCACAAAAGTCCATAATCGCCGGCGGCATGCCAAGAAAAATCTCGTAGCTCCTGAAAGCCCCGAAAATCCTGAATCCCAAAACAGATTTATCATTCTCTCCACTCAAGATCCCTCAGAGAATCAATGTTCAGAACCTCAGGTGATCCCTTCCCCTCCCTCATCCTCCTAGACTTTAAAAGCTTCTCACCCTTCCTCAGCTACTGCTCTTTCCAGCCTTATTTCCTCAGACCCGAAGAAACCCTTTCCTGATAATGGACTCAATTCCTCCCTCTCGAAAAAATCTGGTCGAGAGACTGGCCAGCATTCTTCTTCAATGGATCTTGACGCTGCTCTAGCTCTAAGTCTGCATGACAACATACAAATGGAAGATCAGAACACTCCCACAATAACGGACAAGGATCTAGAGAATGTTAGCCTAGAAGGCCTGGATATCCTCAAATTGGAAACAGCATGCAAGCAGAAGGAATACAACACAATTCCTCCATGGAAAATCGAACTGTTAGAAGGAGTTCTAACCAAAGTACAGCATAGCAAATGCTTAGGAATACAAGCAAGAAGCCCCTAGGATGGAAAAAAAATCCTAAAAGAAATGAAGAAAAGAGGGCGCAAAACAGATTTGCAAAGAACCATAATCCTAGGAGAAATACTTATGGAATCTGGGAGATTCCCCAAGTTGACAAAGTTCTACAAACCCCAACCCCATGGTTCCTCATGAAGCTCACCTCATGGAATGTGCGAGGGCTCAACAGCCCCTCTAAACATAGAATGTTAAAAAAATTGATACAGCAAGAAACCATCTCTAGTTTTTTTGCAAGAAACGAAAAGTAAAACTCTGCTATAGAGAGAATCCTTAACAAGGTCTGGTCAGGTAGCTGCTCAGTTTCAGTGGACGCCTCAGGAGCTTTCGGAGGGCTGGCAATTATGTGGAACCCAAAGGTTCTCACTCTTCAAGACTTTCACGCTACACACTTCCTCATCCAAGCGTCCTTTCATCTTATCGGGACAAACATTCGTGAGCATCTCTCAAATGTTTACTTTCCGCAGAATCTACAACAAAAACTAGAGCTTTTCCATACTCTCACAGTCCTCAATTCAAACCAGCAGTTCCCCCTATGGATTGGTGGCAGAGATTTCAACATCATTACGACCTTGGAGGAGAAATAAGGCGGCAGATCGAAGCTAGAAGGTGACAGTATTGGCTTAAAAGAATTCATACAAAGCAACCACTTGATGGACATTCAAACTTCCAATGGTACATATACATGGACCAATAAGCGGAGGGGAACTTAGCATATAGCTTCCAGGCTAGATCGGTTTCTATTATCGGACAATGACATACACCTGGAAGGAGACTTTCATGCTTCCATAATGCCCCACGGAGGATCTGATCGTTGGCCCATCATGTACAATGGTCGAGGCCAGGCACCAAAAGCTATCGTCCTTTCCGATTTGAAGCTTTTTGGTTCACTAATCCCAACTTCAAATCAGTGGTCAGGGATGCTTGGCAATCCTTCACCCCCCCTGAAGGAGCCAAAATGTTCCAATTCCAACAGAAACTAAAAAACCTCAAACAAGTCCTCAAAGTATGGAATCGCACAAAGTTTGGCAACATTTTTGACAATTGGAAACAGTTGGAATAGCAAATGAGCTCTCTTCAACATACTATAATCTTGGAGGGAAGAACAGATGAGAATGCGCATCAGGAGCAGATCCTCTGGACTGAAATTGAAGAGCGTAGGCAGCAAGAAGAAATCCTGTGGCGACAAAAGTCTTGAATCCGATGGCTTAAGGAAGGGGAGAAGAATGCAAAATTCTTCCATAGATCTGCCATCCAAATATGAATGCACAACAATATTGCTTTCATTAATAACCGACAAGGGGAAAGACTAGAAGTGCATGAAGATATGGAAAAGGAATTCAAAGATTATTTTCAGGAAACTATCAAGAAATAGCCAGAACACAGAGATCAAGCCATAACAACCGTCACACAACACATCCCTAAGATCATAACGGCAGACCACAACAATAAATTACTCTAATCTATTGCAATGCAGGAAGTAGAAGTTGCGATGGCCTAACTCAAGGATGGCAAGGCACTAGGTCCTGATGGATTCAACGCCAATTTCTTTCATGAATTTTGGGAGCTAATCAAAACAGAGGTATGGGAATTAGTGGAGGAATCGAGATCTATGCATTGGATTCTCCCATCCCTTAATGCCACTTTCTTAGCTCTAGTTCCTAAAGGGGATGAATCAAATACGCCCGACAAATACAGGCTGATTGCATTATGCAATGTAATCTATAAACTCATCTCCAAAGTTCTGGCGAAGAGGCTCAAACCTCTCCTCCCTCTTCTTATCTTGTCGGAGCAGATTGGATATGTAGAAGGACATCAGATAATGGATAGTATTATACTTTCAAATGAAGTGATCCATTCTCTGAAAATTCTAAAAACGCAAGGTATGATTCTAAAGCTTGATCTCTCTAAGGCTTTTGACAAACTAAGCTGGGCCTATATACATCAGATGTTATTATCGTTTGGATTTAGTGCCACTTGGACAAGATAGGTCATGAATCTCATCTCCTCTCCTTGTATCTCAGTCCTGCTCAATGGCTCTCCCTCCTCGCCTTTCCGCCCTTCTCGAGGTATTCGGCAAGGGGATCCCCTCTCCCCCTTCCTTTTTGTTCTCATGGCAGAAGGGCTCAGTCGTCTGCTTCACCATGTCGTTTCCTCTCATGCTCTAAAGGGTATCTCTCTTCATGGTCTTCATCCCTTATCCCACCAACATTTTGTAGACAATACTATGCTTTTTGGACACCCTTCATCTCAAGAGGCAAAAGCTTTCAAAGCTCTGCTCTCTCTATTCTCTGAAGCCTTTGGCACCTCTATTAACGCCTCTAAATCCCAACTCTTCTTTTTCAATACCCCAGCCACTACTCAAAGAAATATCTCTTTCATTCTGGGATTCTCAATTGCAACACTTCCCTCGAAATACCTGGGAGCTCCCTTACTAGACTCTGCCATAAAACACGCCTCCTGGAGGTCTCTTCTCGACAAATTGGATTCAAGACTCTCTTCCTGGACTTTCTGCCCTCTCAATATGGCTGGTAGGCTCATTTTGATCAAATATGTTCTCCAGGCCATGCCTCTGTATCTCTTTTCTATTCTGGCAGCGCCAAAATGGGTCCTCAAGGCAATCCGCAATCTTCAAAGGAAATTTTTGTGGGGATCCTCAGGTCTCAATAGAAAATGGGCACTTGTAAATTGGAGGGAGGTCTGCCATCCAAAATCAGGGGGCGGGCTTGGTCTAAGGGATCCACTCCAAAGTAACAACACAATGGGGGCTCGTATATGGTGTAATTAGATCTCCAAACCTCATACACCATGGGCGCGGCTATGGCAAGCAAAGTATGCTCCAGGAAGTCACTAGGACGACCTCATAAGAATCAGCACAACAACCCCAGGCTCTTTGATTTGGAATGCAGCTAAGCTGCATAGCGCCTTCATTCAAGAGCACAGCTTCTGGGAAATTCATTCACGAACCACAACTAGATTTTGGGAAGACTCTTGGCAACAGCTCCCAAAAATAGCCTCTCTCTTCCATAAGCCTCTCTGGCAGGTTTATATGCAGCATGCCAATCTCACCCATGTTCAGCAATTCTGGCAGCAGCAAACGTCTCAAGACTTTCAACTCTGGAAACCCGCTAGCACGTGGCAAGCCAATTGGCAAGGGGAAACTTACAAAGAAATTGATCAAGAGCTAAATCATAGAAGAATAAAATACTCAGTTCAATAGGACAAGCTGCGTTGGGGACATACGCCAAGAGGAATTTTCACTACCATGGAAGCACATTAGCTTCGCTACTCACCCACTCAGACAAACAAGGATCAGCTCTAGGATCGGGTTTGGCAACCAGGAATATGGCCCAAGGTTTCCACCTTTCTTTGGCTTCTAAGCAAGAGGCATATTCTTACTTGGGATAATATGCAAAAAAGAGGATTCATTGGCCCATCTAGATGTCCCAATTGTAATCTTAACTCTGAATCTATCTTGCATCCCATGGAGACTTGCCCTCTTGCTACTCAGTTATAGGAGAAAACTGACCAATGTAACAAAAGATCTAGAAAACGAATGGGAGATGTAATAGACACCATCAGAAAATGGCCAAAGGACCCTTACCAAAGTCCTCTTCTAAATTCTCTGTGGAACCTAATCCCAGGCTTTCTATACTGGATCCTCTGGAAGGAAAGGAACAACAGAATTTTCAACAATATCAGCAGGTCAAGTGATACTTTGTGGCTTCTTCTGAAGCAAAATCTCCAAGAAACTCTAGCAATAAGGCATTGGCAAGACACGGACCTGCCAGATTCACCTCAGGAGCGCCTCATCATGAATGCCTGGAATCTGAACATGTCTTCTTTGACTCATGTCACAGCGTGATCTCCAACAAGTCTTGCCTCTCCTCTCTTTTGGTCTCCGCCCGCTTCCCACTCATTCAAATTGAATTTTGATGGGGCAACCAAGGGTAATCCAAGGCCGACGGGTTTTGGAGGGGTCTTTAGGAATGAGGTGGGAGCAGCGATACACATCTACTATGGAACCATTGGCAAAGATACCAACAATGCCGCTGAATTAAAAGGACTATGGAGAGGGATTTGCATCGCAGACCAAAACAACTTCTTCCCTCTAGAGGTAGAGGGAGACTCCCTAATCTTAATTAACGCGGCCACCAGGATACAAGCAAGCACCTCGGCCACCAAGGTTGCTTCCAGTTGGAGGCTACTCAGCAGATTGGAACTTCTGGAGGAATGGCTCCGGAAACCCCATAGCATCCTCTTCAAGCATGTAAAACGCACTGCTAACAAGGTAGCGGATAGATTGGCCAATCAAGGAGTTTACCAGTAGTCCCAATATTCAGGATCCCTCGGCGACTTAGATGATGAAAAAATCAAACATGAATGCACTTCTATGGTGCAACAGGATTACTCGCTCCCGGATGCGGGTGATTGATTGCTAGGACAGTCCGCAGACGGTGTGTGAAGTGGGCAGGTGGCAGCCCTTTCACACCAGATGTAAAGGCGGTGGAATGGCCAGGAGGCTCCGCATAGAGGCATTTATGGTAGCATTTACGTTGTCGTCCATGCCCCGGGTTATTAGCGCGATGGCGCTCACCTCCTTCTGCATTGTTGATGATTAGAGCGACTCTCAGCGGGATTGCTCATCCTCCGGCAATCTGTCGGCTTTGGCGTATATCATCTGCCCTTCCAAGAGTGTTTGCCTCTGTTGGAATATGTGTGTTCTCATAGCCTTCACGCAATACTCTGTTCTGGCTCTTGGTGCTTACAGCTTTGTTCAGGTTCAGTCTTCGGCTCTCCCGGTGCATACGTCTTTCTGCTGTTACTCGGCTCTCCACTCTCTGTGCAATAGCCCTTCTCCCATCAAGATGCCAAGAGAAAGGATGCGTTTGGTTAGCAGACGCGGTGGTTCGCGTGGGCGTGCTTCCCACCAGCACCCTTCCACCTCTCAGGATCATTCGGAGGATGTAACAATCCATTCCGTGACCAGACGCGGCAGAGGTAGGGGCAGGGGGCAAGACAGAGGCGAAGATTGTAGACACACGGCGCATCCCATAGCCTGCTTCCGCATTCCTTGTACTCTGGCTAACTCTACCTTCATTGTCTCGATGACGGTCGAGAAATGTGATAATGTACCGGAAGAGGGAGCTTCTCATCCGGCGGTTCTTGTTGACCAAAGGCAGGCTAGTCATATAGCAACCCAGCGCCATGCCTCTGAAGGTTTGCCTACTCTGCACACAGGAACCAATGCTGGCCCAAGCGAGTCTGTGAGGGAAGAGACCTCCAATTCTGTGGATCACTCTTCTGATCCCACGTACTCAGGACAATATGGTTGGAGAATTGTGGAGGAACAACCATCAAACTCCGATGCAGATTAATTTAGTCAGCGCCTCTGGTTTTTTGGTTCGGCCACTGAAGACGAATTCCTTCCTCATTTTATTTCTCAGTGTTCACACTTGCTTCGGACTTCGGTCTATGGTTCAGGTCGAGGTCTGTCTATGTTTCTGTTTGTGTCATTATCGGTTCTGGTATGAGTGGGTGTTTCGAGTCCTTCTGTATTGTTCAATATCCCTTGGTACACATTACTCTGATGTAAGGTCTTTGGCCTGGTTCCACAGCCAGGTAGTCAAGTTTTTGTTTTTTGCCAACTCCTTGGCTTGAACTTTCGAGGCATTGACCTCACTGTAAAATTTTTTGTATGAATATAAAAGTAGACTAATTTAAAAAAAAAAAAAATTGACTAATAATCTTTTTATATGTAAATGTATACATTAATAAAACATTCTTTGTTATAATAATTTTTTGATTATGATTATAAAATATAAACTATATTAACCGTAATACATACATTTTTCAATATTATTATTCCTCTCACCTATATCATTATAGGCATACTTCCAATCCTAGTCAAACTTATCCAGCCAACATCACATTTTTAAAAACACTTTTGTCACTATACTCTCCGGGTCAAACTTATCCGACATCACATTCTTAAGAACACTTTTATCACATTTGCACATGTTCTCAACATGATCGTTGTTGATGTCATTTGTGTATCCTCGATTGTCACATATTTCCCGCTAAATTGATAAAACACAACGATACACCACCATTTCATGCTGTTGCTATTTCATCCACACTTCCCTTTTCATGTGTTCTTTCTTATCATATATTATTTGTATTTGTATTTATATATTTTATTTTAGATGTTTTTGAAACAATAAGAAATGGTGAGCAGTTCAAGAGAATATAGACTTGAAGTTTGGAGATTATATGTTTGGTTTATTTTAATTTTTTTACAATTAGAGTTTATAATGATGTGAGGGGATGGTCTATTTTATATCAGATTTTATATAGTGATATTAAATTAATTGAAAAAAAAAAAAAAAAAATTAATATAAAATATTATGTAATTTTTTTATTTGATCAAGATCAAGGTTTATAATATACTATAAATGTGTAATGTATATATTCTTAGTAGATGAAAAAAAGTAACAAAATAAATAATTTTTATAAAAATTAAGTAATAAAAAAAATAAAAAAAATGACTCATGGTATTGACTTGTGGTTTTAAGAAACCATGGTATTGACCCATGGTATTCATGTGGAATATAACCTATTTCCGAGGGAAATTAAACTAGTGTAGATCCATCTTATTTTGATTTTATATTTAGATGCATAATTAGCTGTAGAAAATGATGACATTGAATCCATGCAACCTGTAAAAGTAAATTTTGTTTATTGATGAATTCGAGCATTTATCTTAATATGTTCAGAGGCGGAGGAAATATTACTAAAAATGTAATTAATAATAATATCCATTTTTAACCCATGGTATTCATGTGGAATATAACCTATTTCCGGGGGAAATTAAACTAGTGTAGATCCATCTTATTTTGATTTTATATTTAGATGCATAATTAGCTTAGAAAATGATGACAATGAATCCATGCAACACCAAATTGGTGTATGAGACCCCCTTGTTTGTGGGACAAGGGACCCACCTCCGTGGGAGGATATAATATCCATTTTTAAGGTCACAGCCAAGCCACACACCAAATTGGTGTATGAGACCCCCTTGTTTGTGGGACAAGGGACCCACCTCCGTGGGAGGATTTGACTTGGTAAGTCCATGAAGGCATACATACTCTACCCCCCTGTGGTTTTGAACCAATGACCTCTTAGGAGGAAACAAATGCTCTTAACGATTAGGCCCACTCAAACTAATATTATTACCATTAATATAATATTATTAGTATTAATATAAAACTAATATTATTACCATTTCTTTTTCCTTAAATTCTCTCTCCATAATAAAAATAATCTTAATTTATCATTATTTTAAATATAATGAAATCTAGTTACATTTAAGGTATAAATAAATATGATAAACCCAATTATCATTTTGTGAACCATTTTTGTTTTTTTGTTTTGTTATATATATATATGCGTAAAAGACAAGAGAATCTCTTATACCTCTCTAAGGTGGCTCCTAAGAAATTCTGGAGGTAGATTCTAACTAGGAAAACTAAAGATAATAATAAAATTGCTTTACCCGACTGGAATTCCTATCTTAAAATGCTTTATGAATCTCCAAATGCCATGGATAACTTTGAAACCATACTCACAACGAAAGAAATTTTATTATTAGAAGACATTGATTTTGGGGTTAATCGCTTGGCTAATGGGAAAGCTAAGGACATTGAAGGTTAATAGGTGGAAATCTTAAAAATTGGAGGTCCTGTCCTCATCCCCCACATTCACAAGCTTTTCAATCAAGTGGTCAAGCAAGGGTTCCCTAAACCATGGACTCAAAGCCTCATTATCTCTATTTTTAAAAGTGGGTATACAAATAACCCCTCTAATTATTGGACAATTATGATCAACCCTCTCCTAGCCAAATTATATGGTATTATTTTGGAAGGGAATTTGAGCATATGGCTTGAACGTGAAGGTAAGCAAGCTAAAGGCCAAGCGGGTTTTAGAAAGTAGCTCTCAGCAACAGACCACCTCATTACGCTTAGGATCATTGTGGAGGAATTCTGCAATGATAAATCCAATCTCTTTTGTTACTTTGTGGACTTTAGAAAGGCTTTCAATATGGTTCCTAGAAACAACCTTCAGAACATATTAGAAGAGCTAAAGGTTCCTTTTGAGTTGAGAGCTGCCACTATAAGGTTATATGAGAATGTAATTGCCAAGTTAAAGAGCAATGAGGGGTGGTCAAAAGATAATAAGTGTATATCAGAGTTAAACAAGGTTGCCCCTCTCCCCTACCCTATTTAGCATTTACATCGACAAGATAGAAGGTTTTTTAGAGGAAACAGGATGTGCTGGCACAATCTTAGCTGGGATAGTCATCATCCTTCTTCTCTATGCTGACGATATTGTTCTTCTCGCAAGGTGCCCATCTGATCTTGATAAGCAACTTAGACTTCTTAAGGATTTCTACTCTACCATGGGTATGATTGGTAACACTGACAAAACAAAAGTTATGATTATCAAATCCAAGAAGGACACTTATGCCTATTTTATGTATGACAATAATAACTTGGAGGAAGTGTCTTCCTACAAGTACCTAGGAATTGATATTCGTCACAAGCTCAACTAGAACTATAACATTGAGAAAAGGATTAATGGGGGATGGAAAGCTTATTTTGGTCTTGAAAATAATTGTAAAACGACAAACCTCATAATGTCGGATAGAAAGATGTTCCTCTTTGAAACTTTAGTCACTCTGGTTATCTTATATGGATGTGAGGTTTGGGGTTGTAGCATCTCTAGAGAATCCTGGAGAAAGATTAAGCAAATCCAGAAGTGTTTTATAATGTATAACCTAAAAATTAAAATCAACACCCCCTATCCTATTCTCCTTATAGAAGTGGGCCTTTTCCCTATCGAGAGCCTAGTTGTGAGTAGGCTTCTATTGTACAAGAACAAACTCAATAACATAGGAGACCATAGACTTCCTAATCTGGCTTTAAATTCCAGCTAAAACCACATAAGGCTCAAACGAGGTTGGTTTAAAGAAACGAGGGCTTGGTTAAAACATTGGGAGATTGACGAGAATGTTGCATTGTAAAACATTAATAACATTAAAAATATTGTTACTTCTAAGTTCAAAGAAAATATGTGGTGTGAGAAAGATTTAACAGCTAAAAGAAAATTAAGATATTATAAGGAGGTCATCAACCCCACCCTAGAAGATCAAAAGTATCTCTCTATTTTAACTAGCTCAAATAAGAAAATTAATATTGCCAAAATTAGAACGAACTCTCATGAGCTCCATAGTGAAACAGGTCGTTGGGTAGTTCTTAAAACATCTCTGTGAGAATTCGAACATCGAGTATGAAAATCACTTCCTCTTAGAGTGGCTCATGTACAACCACATTATATCTCAGTTTCAAAATCTTTGTTGCAATACTGACCTTCCTAGCCTTTTACGATGTCAAAATTACAATGAGCTTGGGAGGCTTCTCTCCAAGCTTCTTGAGCATAGGAATAAAATCTTAAATCAAACTAAATAATTCATTTCTTTAGGTACGATAGACCAAAGTTTGGTCTGAGTGGACATTAACTATCATCATCATACATACATACATACATACATACATACATACATACATACATATTATATATATATATATAATATATATATTATATATAATATATATATATATTAGTATTACTTCAAAATAACATAATAACAAAATAGATCATTGTAGCTTATAAATAGTATTTTTTTAGGTAGCTTCAATATGTTTCGTGGGAAACTAGATAATTTTAACCACATACAATATAAGGAAGTTATTCAAAATACAATTTTTTTTAACAAAACAAGTCTACCTGCTACAATATTACCTAACAAAAATATGCTATCAATCGCTACAAATGTTTACAAGTCAGAAAATGTAATAGTTGCAATATTTTTGGCATTGTATCATGAAGATACTGGGGTATTAACAATACACTAGAATTGACTCTCTAAGTTAGAAATCTTGGACTCCATTCTTTCCAGGTAGGATCACCAATTCCACTGAACACACTTTATGTCATTCAATGAAACAAAGATGGCATATATTTATTTTTGTTTTCCTTTTAAGACCTTACCTAGGAGAGTCTTGATCTGCTAGTGTAAAGAGATGGAATTGAGGTATTTGTTCCTTCCCTCGGTATGACCAGGGCTAGGAACCCATTGTGAAACCTCTTCTAGAATTTCTGAGTTTGAAAACACTTGTTGGTCCTCTACAACACAAGATTTAAGATGATGAATTTCATTATGGAATGATTCGACTTGGATCTAGAAAAATAATCAAAGTACCATCACTGTATCAAATTGGGATAAACATTGAATTCAAGAGCACAGAGCGATCAGAAAAACCTTTGAACAATGGCATTTGGCAGCCAGCATGGAATGACGAGGACCTTGGTCAAAGTGCGTTGACCGAGGCCCATGGAGACTGTGCAGGAGGCGAAACTGGCACCTAGGAAGCCCAGATTGGGAAAAGGAGGCAGTTTCTGATGTGTGATTAGCGTAATCATGCATCACTGGGTAAAACCCCTCAACATGGAAAGGCCCCAAAGTGATTGGTCACATGGAGGCCGAGAAAACTATAAGGAAAAGCGCAAAAGGCTAAAGGCTGGACCCGCGCTCCAAAAACCGTGGTATATATCGGGGGCACCCTTGGGCAGTAAGTGGATTTGGCTTAAACCTAGCGATTCCATTCAGTGCTAGATGCGTGGCAGCTAGAGGAGTGAGAAAACCACCGCTCATCGCATGCTAACAGTCGAGCAAGTCAACTGCGCGAAATGAGTGAGTGAGGTTGGATCGGGAGGCTCCAGATCTAATGGCTGAGAATGTGCCTAATGAAAGAACTAGATTTGATAGGGGAACAAGTTGTGATCTATAAGGATTTGAGGTCTAATTTGACCGTTGAGGTGGCAGATGAGTCATTTCTCGATGTAACCGAAGAACCGAACCGACAAGGAAGACCTGGCGCAGTTTGCGAGAGGACAAGTGGCCACTCCCTGTGAGCCAATGACCATGATGCAGAGACAGGGAATTCCAAGCTAACAGTAGTAGGCGATCCGACGGAGGAAGAAGGGGAATCGAATAGTCATGACATCAATTGGCTTTAAAGCCATGAATAGAGAAAAAAAAACACAGAGAGAGAGAGAGAGGACGCCGAGAGGAAGAATCAGAGAGAAGAAGACAAAGAAAAAGAAAAGAAAAGGTAGTGAAGAAAAAAGAAGAAAGACAGAGGGCCTAGCTGACCATAGGCAGTGTCGAGCACCAGAGAGCTTGAGAGGTTCAAGCCACCCCTGAGGGGATCTGTCGGGAATCGAGTACCATATTGGGCTCCTCCCCTTAAAGACCAAAAAGGTCTAGAGCTGGTAAGGAAAAGAGTCTGTGCACTCTAGTGGCTTGGGGAATCCAAGAACCACCCTGCTAAGCAATTATGTTTCAGGAGACTCAGATCCTCATTGTAATTCTCTGCTTTAAAGACACAATAAAAGAACTCCACCAATGAAAGCTAGACCAGAGACATAGCCCTGGAGGATAGGGTGAAATCCTTATTAATTGTTGTGTTCTTGTATTTTCTTACTATGTTTCTCTACTGTTTTCCATTTTCCAGTGTCTGTGTATTTTGCAATCTGATTGATCCGTTGCCTAAAATAACATAGACACACACCAGAACATGAGTTTGTAATACCTTCATTCATTAATCAACTAACTGAGGTCACTCAAGGGTGATTTTCAAATCAAGTGGTATCAGAGCATTAGGCTGTTAAGGTTAGACAAGCTTGTGTTGGTTTAGCTGTGAATGCTCACTAGATCAAAGCTCAAATTAGGAGAAGAAGAGTTGGTCGAAACTAATCCTGAAATTGGGAAAGTCTATCCTCATAGACAATGTCAGAGGAAGGTCCTATGGGTCAAGACCCTCAATTCATATAAAGTTTCCTAGCCATAAAGTCCATGGTAGAAGAAATGTATAGGGACTTTAGAAAACATAAGGATGAAAATTCATGAGGCTCTAAACAGGACAAAGGAGAAGATGAGTCTCACAGCCATGACCACTCACAAGGAAAAGGGAAAGAGGAAAGCTTTCTCACACCTCCTAATAGCCCTGTACATGACAAGAAAGCATCTTTGATCAAGCTAGATGTTAAATTTGATTTGCCAATATATGATGGAGAGTTAAATGCAGAAAAGTTGGACAATTGGATTAGAAAAATTGATGTGTATTGTAGAGTACAGAACATCCACTCAGACAAGAGCAAGATTCAACTGGAAAGCCTATGCCTTGGAGGCACTACCTTGGTTTGGTGGGAAGGTAGAACCCAAGCTGACATGAAAAGACATGGTAATACTATCTCTATCTGGAATGAATTTGTGTCTGCAATCAAAAAGCAGTTCTATCGATTGGCCTACATGCAACAAGCCATGATGAGTTGGCAAACTCTTCAGCAGTTGAAAGGGCAAATTGTGCAAGGGTACACTCAAGAATTTAGAAAGAGAGCATTGATTCTAGGAATCTCATTAGACTCACGAGAGACTCTGCTGAAGTACATTGGTGGTCTACACAGCTACATGAGGCATACCATCCTCATGTTTAATCCCACTAGTATAGATGAGGTATATGTACAAGCTACTCATCTAGAAGCTAGAGGAAAGAATGGAAATCTAGAAGTTGGGGAACCGTCCCAACCCATTGCAAGCAAGAGGAAGGAGAAAAGAAAGCGGAAGTGGAAAGCAAGGAAGGCTAACACTGCACAAAAAAGCAAATCTTCATGCATTCATTGTAAAAAGGATGGGCATGATGATGAGCATTATTGGATTCTACATCCAAAGCTGAAACCTAAGAAGTTCGAGGGCAAGAAGAAGAAGACTGCTGCAACTATTCAGAAAGATTTGGGTTCAGAATCAAGAGATGAAACAACCATTGCAACCATAGGTATAAAAGGTAAGAATTCTAAAGCATATACTAGTAATTCTACACAATCTATTACTTATGAAGAAAATGAGAGAAAAAGACATGATCTTTTCCATATTCGAGTTATTTCGAAATATCAAAAGATTGATACTTTGTTTGATAGTGGCTCACAAGTAAATTTAATTTCTGAAGCAATTGTAAAGAAATTGGGATTATCAACTACACCTCACAAGAAACCATACCCATTAGGATGCTTGAATGATAAAGCACAACTACAAGTGACTAGATAGTGCAAACTCAAGTTTTCTTTTGGGTCAACATTTGTAGATGAGGTTGAGTTAGACATAATTCCTTTGGATATATGTGGAATTGTTTTAGGAAGTCCTTACTTGTATGATAGGAAAGCTATTTTCTATAGAGTTGATAACAAGTATCTACTTGTTAAAGATGGAATCAAATACTTTGTAAGAGCTCATAAGCTCAAGAATAATTATACTCTCATAAACTCAGGGCAGATGAAAAGAATGATAAATTCATGCAAACAATTATTACTGATGTTTGTAAAGGAAAAGAAACCTGATAAAACCAATGTATTTGAGGGTTGTAATGCTAAACAGCAAGATAATTTAGAAAAGGTTTTTTCAGAGTATGATATCTTGTTTCAAGAACCTGAAGGTCTGCCACCCAAAAAGGAAATAGTACATGATATTATTTTGCAGCAAGATGCTCCATTGCCTAACATTGGAATGTACAGGTTGTCTGCTTTAGATAATGTTGAAATCAAGAAGCAAGTGCAGGAGTTGCTCGAGAAAGGGTTCATCGGGCCTAGCACATCACCATGTGGGTCACCAATCATTTTGGTGAGAAAGAAAGATGGCTCATGGAGAATTTGCATTGATTACCGAGCACTCAATAAGATAACAATAAAAAATCATTATCCCCTTCCTCACATAGATGATCTTTTAGATCAATTGAAAGAAGCTGTTTATTTCACCAAGATAGACTTGCACAGCGGATACCATCAGGTCAGAGTTGTAGAACGAGATGCATGGAAGACTACTTTCAAAACAAAGCAGGGATTGTATGAGTGGCTTGTTATGCCTTTCGGCTTAACTAATGCTTGTGCTACTTTCATGAGATTAATGAATGATGTACTCAGACCTTTTCTTGATGATTTTGTTATTGTGTATTTGGATGACATTCCGATTTTTAGTAAAATGTGGGAAGAACACATAAAGCATGTTAAGTAGACATTAGATGTTTTGAAAAGAGAAAAACTTCATGTTAAACTCTCAAAATGTGAATTTGGCAAAACATCTCTAAATTATTTGGGTAATATAGTAGGGGTTAGTGAATTGAAGATAGATCCCTCTAAAGTGGTAGTCATTGTAAACTGGCCTAAACCCAAGTCTGCTACAGAAGTGAGAAGCTTCTTAGGGGTAGCACAGTATTGGAGGAAGTTCATTTCTAACTTTTCCTCAATTGTAGCTCCCTTACATGCTTTAACAAGATTGAACAAGGTGTTTCAGTGGGGAGGCAAACATCAGAAAGCCTTTGACACCTTGAAGAAAATATTAGTACAACAAGTGTACTAGCACTACCTGATCTGCAAAGACCATTTGAGATCCAAACAAATGCCAGTGACTATGCCATGGGAGCAGTGTTGACACAGCATAGTAAACCCGTATGTTATCATTCTGAGACTTTTAATCCTACAGTAGTTAACTATCCTACATATTATAAAGAATTTTATGCATTAGTTCAGAGTGTGAAAAAGTGGAAACATTAGTTAATGGGCAAAGAGACAGTAATACATACTGATCATCGACCACTTCAATATCTACACTCCCAAACTAAGTTGCAACAATCAAGACACTATGGATGGATGGGTTTTCTACAATAGTTTCATTTAGTCATCAGATATAAAAAGGGCATACATAATGAAGTTTCAGACATGTTATCTAGACCCATTATAAATGCATCTACTATACTTAAGCATAATTGTATGCTACATGAAAGCTACATTGAACAATATGCTCAAGATGTAGATTTCAAAGATGTATATGCAACTTTAATTCATGGCAAAAGAGTAGAAGAATTGGATTATGATGTAAAGGACCAACTCTTATACCATTGTGGGAAGTTATGCATTCCACAAACTGAGAGAGTAAAGATAATTAGAGAAGCACACACTTCTCTAATATCAGGTCACTTTGGGGTAAGTAAAACAGTTGCACAGCAGCAAAGATTTTGTTATTGGCCAAAAATGAATGAGACAGTTTCTAGATATGTAAGAGGGTGTACTATGTGTGCTAAAAGAAAGCCCAACAATAGAAAACTAGGCTTGTACACTCCATTACCAGTACCTTCTCACCCTTGGGAAAGTGTTCCCATGGATTTTGTTGGACGACTGCCTAATTCTAGGAAAGGTCATGATTATCTATATGTTGTTGTGGATAGGTTCAACAAAATGTGTATTTTGATACCTTGTAATAAGCAGATTATAGCTGAAGAAACTGCAAAACTGTTCTTTGAACATGTATGGGTTCATTTTGGATTACCCACTTCCATTGTATCTGATCGAGACACCTGATTCATAGGGAAGTTTTGGTCAAGTCTGTGGGAACTAATGGACACCAAACTAAAGAAAAGCACAACTTTTCATCCATAAACTAATGGCCAAATAGAAGTAGTTAATAGGACAGTGATCCAGTTACTCAGAGGATATTGCAGCAAACATCCTAAGCTTTGGGATGAACATTTTTGTTATGTGCAGCATGCTTACAATAGAGCAAACATTCTTCTACACATAAATCTCCTTTTGAGACTTGTTTTGGTTTCACCCCAAGGTCTCCTTTGGATTTTGTCTTTGGTAAAGATACCATTGTTGAGGGACACAATGATGTGGACAGGGTAACCAGGTTCATTGAACAAGTCCAGGAGATCCACCAAGCAGTACAGGAACAACTAGAAAAGATCCAAGCCAAATACAAGGCTAGGCATGAAAAGCATCAAATGGAGCATAGTTTCCAAGTTGGTGACCAAGTCTGGCTGTACATCAGCAAGGACATGATGCAAGGTGAAGGTAAAAAGCTAAAGCCTATAAGGTATGGACCTTTCAAAATACTTTAGAAGATTGGTGAGAATGCTTTTCACCTTGACCTTCCAGCTTACATGCACATCTACTCAGTCATGAATCCATATTGCTTGAGATTGTTTGAACCCTCACTACTTGAGGATTCTGAAGAGCAGAGTTAATTGCCTTCTATTGATGACCTGCTACATGAATATCTTAATGAATTGTAGGAAGACACAGTTTTGGATAGGAAGGTGAGGACGACGTGTAGAGGAGATGTTGAGTACCTCAAAGTAGGGCTCAAGGGTTCAAAGTTGAGTAGTGCAAAGTGGATCGAGATTGGACAAGTGAGACAACAGTACCCTCACCTAGTTGATGCTTGAAAACCAACTTTTGGTGGTCCAAAAGCTTTTTCAGTGGGAAGGCTGTGATCTGAATTGGATCCTGAAAATAATCAAAGTACCATGACTTTATCAGATCAGGAAAAACTTCGAATTCAAGAGCACAGAGCGATCAGAAAAACCTCTAAACAATGGCAGTTGGCAGTTAGCATGGAACAACAAGGACCTCGGTCAAAGTGCACTGACCGAGGCCCATGGAGACTGCACAGGAGGCGAAACTGGCACCTAGGAAGCTCGGATCAGGAAAAGGAGGTTGTTTTTGATGCACGATTAGTGCTTACTGGGCAAAACCCCTTGAAATGGAAAGGCCCCAAAGTGCTTGGTCACATGGAAGCTAGGAAAACCGTGGGGAAAAGAACAAAAGGCTAAAGGTCGGACCTGCGCTCCAAAAGCCTGCAACATATATCGGGGGCACCCTTGGGTGGTAAGCGGATTTGGCTAAAACCTAGTGATTCCATTTAGTGCCTAACGGGTGGCAGGTAGAGGAGAGAGAAACCCACAACTCATCACATGCTAACGGTCGAGCAAGTTAACCGTGAAAAATGAGCAAATGGTGTTGGATCGGGAGGCTCCAGATCTAATGGCCGAGAATGCGCTTGATGAAAGAACCAGATTTGACAGGGGAACAAGCCACTATCTATAAGGATTTGAGGTCCGATTTGACAATTGAGGTGGTGGATGAGTCATTTCCCAATGTAACCGAAGAACTAAACCAACGACGAAGAGATGACGTAGTTCGCAAGAGGACAAGTGGTCACTCCCTATGAGCCAATGACCATGATGCAGAGACATGGAACTCCAAGTGAATAGCAACAGGCAATCCGACGGAGGAAGAAGGGGAATCAAACCGTCATGAGATCAATTGGCTTTAAAGCCATAAATAGAGAACATAAAACATAGAGAGAGAGGATGCTAAGAGAAAGAATTAGAGAGAAGAAGACAAAGATAGAGAAAAGAAAGGACAGTGAAGCAAAAAGAATAAAGACAAAGGGTCGAGTTGACCATAGGCAGCATCGAGCACCAGAGAGCTTGAGAGGTTCAAACCACCCCTGAGGGGATATGTCAGGAATCGAGTACCATATTGGGCTCCTCCCCTTAAATACCAGAAAGGTCAAGAGCTGGTAAGGAAAAGATTTTGTGCACTCTAGTGGCTTAGGGAATCCAAGAACCACCCTACCAAGCAATTCTGTTTCAGAAGACTCAGATTGAGCTCCTCATTATAGTTCTCTGCTTTAAAGACACAATAAAATAAGGCCACCATTTAAAGCTGGACTGGAGATGTAGCCCTGGAGGATAGGGTGAACTCCTTATTAATTGTTGTGTTCTTGTATTTTCTTACTATGTTTCTCTGCTGTTTTCCATTTTCCAGTGTCTGTGTATTTTGTAATCTGATCAATCCACTGCCTAAAATAACATAGACACACACTAGCACATGAGTTTTTAAATCCTTCATTCATTAATTAACTAACTAAGGTCACTCAAGGGTGATTTTCAGATCATGGAATTTGAGAGGAAAAGTAGAGTGAAAATTGTCAGCTGCTTCCTATGCCTACTATTAGCTCGACTACAACCTTGGGGGCTGAAGCCTCTACCTCCTTGGTGAAGTTTCATACATTCCCAAGGCATTCTTCTCAAGCGATAAAGATTACGAGAGTCTATATAGGATCTATCAAGAGTAGGAATCCACATCTTGAAGAGACAGTGAAAATCTAGGAAAAACAAGGTCGAATACTAGAATATAGAATCCAACACAGGGTGGAAGATTTTGAAAGAAAAGCATCACAAAATGCAACCTTTTCATGGAAGTTAATCAAGATGCTAGCTCTTGGCTGCCAACCATGCCACTGTAATATACTACTGACTATACTAATGGTGTTATATGGACCAAATACATCAGTGCATGAAGGAATAATATTACAGACTAAAGAATCTAGAGTTACCCCTAATTGGAATTATGTCTGCAAGCTAGAGTTGGAGTATTGAAAGGTGTAATGAGGTGGAAACACCGAAATATTCCATGGAATTATTTCTACCCTACAAATTTCCTTGTCCAAATCATTGAATTGCCTTTGTAGCCTATCTTTCCCCTTGCTCATCACAAGTCACAAGCCATCCATCTCCACATAATCAGGTCCTCACTTAGACTGATAGAATTCACCATAAATTTGGGAAGAGACATAAATGGAGTCACTATAAAAGGGATCATAATTGACATTACTATAGAAATTGTAGATCTTGCATGCAATGGTCCCTTGATGCTATTGGAACCCTAGAAAGATCCCACTTTTAGTTGGCCCATGGGAAACATTCCTAGTTAAAAGATTCAATGACTTGGACTGAAAACTGAAATGTTGATCTGAAATGATCATATGTTAAAACTGATGTAGAATTGATTATGCCATTAATGAAAAGAAATTTAACTGAAATTGCCAAACGTGTGAGAACTTCTTGAGGAAAAAGACTTTATGACAGCTGATAAACCATAAGTAAGAGGCAAAACAACAGTGAAAATAGCAAATACACAGTGATACCAAACAACAAGATTGATTACGGAGTTTGTCCTTGATGGACTATGTCTCCGAGTCCGCTTTCAAGATGGGCGACCACTTTATTAGGATTGAAACTAAGGAGGTCTATTACACAAACAATTGACCAAACTGAAAATGCATGTACGCACTTCTAGTCACTGTCATAGGAAAGCTCTTTGAACCAACTTTCCAACGCATGTCACAGTTCCCAATTCTGACTCCCGATGCTCCTGTTACACTGAAAACAAAACAACCTCTATCCCTTTGAGTCCTGCACATGAAACTCAAAACCACTCTAATGCACTTTAATGAGCAAACTGCCTTTTTAAAGACCTGCAAGTACACTCAAACCTCCTCGGGCTGAATTTAGGATGAACGAGCTACAATTTGGGGTTTTTTTGGTCTTGGTCTTGTCACTATTTTCCACCTAGGATAACCTTCATGGTCCTTTAATTAATATTAAAAACAAAATTGTAACAAAAAAACCCATTTTCAGACTTTGGGTTATCGTAAACTACTGGCGGTCACTAATATGCATGGAGTTGGTAATAATTGGCATGTGACCAGTGGGGTATAACCGTTGTCGGACACCTAGCAGCTATCCCCTAATGGCGCGGTAACAAACCTTGATTACATGTGCGTTCTCTGCTGACAGTTTTTTTCTGATGCAGTTTCATTGTTGATAGTCTACGATTACATTTGTTTGTTCACATGGTTGCCACTGCCTAGTTACAATTGATGGTCTATGGTGACTTTGGCAGTTACCACAGTGTTTTTCACATGGTACTACCCTCGTGGTTTTCTCCCACATGGTTTTGCCGCGGTTAAGACTATGGGTGGTTTATTACATTTTTTTGTAATGTCTAACACATATATGTATGCCAAGGGTTGATAACTTAGGAGTAGGGTTTTTGTAGTGTATTGAAATGTGGTTTAATACATAGGTTTAGGACTGAGGTTAGGGTTTAGGTTTGAGACTTAGGTCTTTTGTTTTTTTATTACAAGGTTTGAATACAGGTTTTCCCCAACTTGAAACATCATGTTACCGAAAACCCTTTTACACAAATTGTCACTATGTGACATCAAACCCAATGACCACATCGCTGACCCACTCATCACTGATGACGACATAACAATGGTGATGATGAATTGAACATGATGATAAAGTGAACCTAACGATGAACTGACGAGATCCTCCTAGATCAATCCTCTCCACTTGAAAACTTTTGGACCACAAAAGTTTGATTTAAGTAGATATCAAGTGAGGGTATAGTTCCCTCACTTTTCCGAGTTCTATCCACCTTGCCAATTCATTCCCTTGAGTCCTATGTGAAGATATTCAATATATCCATGCATCGAAGATCAAATCTTCCTATCCAAGATTATATCTTCCTACAACTCATTCATATACTCAAGTGCCATGATCCAGATTTAAAAAGGAACGAAACAAATTACGGAGATAACCATATACACAAAGATGCAGTGGAAATAATACTTCATTTCATTAATGGAAAATACATAAATATGCTTACAACCAGAAATGGAAATAAACCAGCTAGGGCGATGGTAGCTTATCTTTGAGAAGAGATGTGGTGGCTACATGCCTCTGAACTGTTCCGAACTATGTTACAATGAGGCTCGAAGGCCTATTTATTGTTGAGAAACAATGGAAAACCTTTCACATTAAAAAACCTAGCCCTAGAAGATGAAACGCCAAATTGTGGGCCCCGTTTTGGGTAAATTGGTACATCAATTTCCCGGGGTCGTAACTTTGGCATACAATCTTCGTTTGATGCGTATGATAGCTCATTAGAAAGATCTATCCAAGAACTACCACTTTGGGAGGGGCAAAATCGGTCCATGGACCCACGTTGCCCCCATATTTCCCAAAAAACGTCGTTTAGGGCCTCGAAAGGGCTCTGGAAGTTCAGGACTCGAAAAAACTGCTAAAAATAGTAAATTGTGCTACAATTACTGAAACTGAAAAATTAAAAGAGACAGTTGCGGGGGTCCAAATGGGATAGGTGGGTGGCCACCAACATCCACCAAGATCATTCCTCCCCCCTTAGGAAGCAATGGTCCCCATTACGTTGAGTTCCTCCATCTGCTGAACTTGTCCTGCAATCTCTGATGTGTCCAGCAATGGTGGGAAGCATGGTCGACGATGGTCCACATTGAACACTTGGTGCAACCAAAGGAATGGAGGAATGATGTGCTTTAAAGCATTGTTCCCCATAGCCTTGGTACTGCTGTAAGGACCTTTTCGGACTGATCTGAGCTTCTGATGGGTTCTAGTAAGGCGTTCTTTCTGTCGATGCAACCAGACTTTGTTGCCCACCTGAAACTTGTGTGGTACCCCTGTGGGTGAGGAGAAGTTGTTCCTATGTTCTATCATGACCGTATCCCTTTGCTATTGTTGCTGCATCGAGGAACCCTTTGCGGTGATCATGGATGTAGCAACGATCTTCCCCTTATTTTGGGAGTGAACCAGACAGAAAATAAATTTCCTAGTCTGTGATATGAGCTTGCTGCCTTTCTTAGCAGCGATCAAAGATGTGGCGATAGGTGGGGCTACCTCCGGTATCCTATATAATGAATTATCCAAAGAAATAATGACAGCGCGAGGCCTTGACTCATACACAGCATGTCGCCTCCACAAGTATGGCTGGCCTAATAATACATCACAAACATCCAGAGCTGTAACATCACA